>PVKB01003793.1:0-58023 GCA_004027205.1 Ctenodactylus gundi
GCGGACCTCGCCTCGGCCGGCTCGGGGCCGTAGGAGCCGGAGCCGTGCCGGCTGCGGGGGGAGCTGAACTCTCGCGGGGGCTGCGAGGGGAGAGGGCAGGGGAGGTGGGGCGGGAGGGGCGGGGCCGCGCCTAGCCCCGCCCCCACCCCCAGTCCCAGGCGTCGGCGGCGTAAGGGTTGAGGGGTCGGAGGCCCGGCCACCAGGGGGGCGCCAAGGCGGCGCTGCCCGGGCGGAAGGGCGGGCCGAGGGGTGCGGCGTAAGGCGGGAGCGCGGGGGGCAGCAGGCTCCAGGCGGAGGGCCGGAGGCCCCAGGGCCCCACGAAGGGCAGCGGGGGCGCGAGGGGCGGCCAGGGCCTCACCATGTCCAAGCGGGTGGGCGTCAGGCGGCCCGAGGGGTAGGGCGGCCCCAGCACCGGGCCTAGCAGCCCAGGGGAGTGGGCGCGCGACGGGCTGCGGCTGGCCTCCGACTGCTCCTTCCACAGAAGCACGCGGGTCTGGAGCAGCCCCCGGGCCTGGTGGGGCAGGGGCACAGGGTCAGCGTCTGCAGGCCGCCCTGGGACTGGGAGTCCTGCAGGCCCGGATGGCGGGGCTTCGCAGCTGGAAAGCCCTGTGGGGTCACTTGAGGGACCCTCACACTCCCACCCTGCTGCAGGCCGAGGCCCCTCTCAGTCCTGCCCATGTGCTTAGGGGGTTGTGATGGGCCCAGGCAGGGCACTTACCCCAAAGCTCAGTCTCAGAGCTGACCTTGGGAAGCTGGAAAGGACGTTACAATTGTGGGGTTTGCTAAATAGAGGCCAGCAGGGCAGACCAACACCTGAACAAGGGATGGTGGCACATTTCTCACGACATCTTGGGCTCCTGGGTCCAGCTGTATCTGAAATCCTTTCCAGTTGATTAAAGCAATGGTGCCTTTTCTGTTTCAGCCGGTTGGGGTGCTTTTCTAGGTCTTTCTAATGCAGCTGGCCCCTGCGTTCCTGCAGCCTGCAGGAGCATCTGTCTCCTGACCCGCCCAACACACACGCATCTGCCTGGGTTTGAACACCTTCAAGGACAGGGAGCTCAGCACCGGACCACACAGCACATAGCTACTTCGGGTGGGAGAGCTGTGGTAGGCTAGCTGTGTGCACTAAGTTTTGACATCCTGGGGATTGCTGGGCCTGGCATGCCCTCCAGGCATAGGTGCAGTCGGCAGGGAGCGGGTGGCTGACCTTTCCCCTGCAAACTGACCCATCCCCATCTCCATCCCCTGCCTCTGTTATCTGGCTCGCTCACCCTTGCTAACGTAGCCCTGCCCTGGGTCACCCCAGGACCTGCGTCTCGTGACTGGCTGTGCCCTGACATCTTGTCCAATCCTCAACTCCCTCCCCCTGGCCCACACTGCCCCCCCACCCCTCCGCAGCACAGGCCTTTCACCAGCCCTGAGTGGCATTGCTGTGTCCCCTTTTCTTGTGAGCTGTGAACATTAAACCTTCTTCAATGTCCTTGACCTCTGTAGGTTGCTGTCACCCAGTCACCTCTGTAGATTAAATCCCAGATGTAATCAAAACACAGTGCTCAGTCTGGCGTGGAAGCACACACCTGTACTCTGGGAGGCCAAGGCAGGAAGACCGTAAGTCGAACCCAGTCTGGGCAACTTAGTGAGACCCTGCCTCAAAGCAAAAGGCTGGGATGGCCGTCACTGTCAGCGTGAAGGCCTGGAACTCATCACCAGTGCTGCAAAGAAAAGCCATGCCACAGTGCCCTCCAGCTGTAAGTCTGTCCCTTTTCTACTGAGACACCCTGTCCCCCGAGGGTAGCTCCAGAATGTCATTTGAGTGAGAGCAGCTTCCCTGTCCTGAGCGTGCACTGCCATGCTCCACGGTCTATCTCTGTGATTCTCCCTGACGGCAGGGGTGGCCATTGTCTCCCTGAGGGCCAGAGGAGCCCAGTGCCTGGCAAAGGGTCTCCCACTGAGCGCACAGTGGAGGAGCCTTTATGTGTCTGTCTTGGGACAAAGCTCCAACAGATTTCTCATTGAATCTGGCCCGGCTGCTGAAACTCACAGCACTACCAGGCAGCCCACCAGGTGGCAAGTCTCACCATTCCAGGAGTAGACACACCCTCTGCCTCCTTGGCATCATTAAATATCAAAACAGCACAAAGACAAGAAACCCCAGTAGTCTCTGGGCACTTTTTTTAGGGGCTATGTGCAAAATGAGACCAAGTTCACACTGTAAAGGGGGCTTCCGTGCAACTGGAGGACACCAAATGGAGTGCCTGACAGGGTCTTGGGGGCTCTGGGAACAGTGACCATAGCAAGGAGTCCTCGCCTGGACAGCACTCTGTGGCTTCCCTCCGCCCTTCTCAGGCCAGTCAGCCAATGGATGAGGGGAAGCCATGTATGGAATTAGGGTTTCCGGACCATAGGAAAGGAGAAGCTGAGGTAGAAAGGTCGCGAGTTCAAGTCCTGTCTCTTCCCTGTCTCAAAAAAATAATGTCTGAGGGGCTGAAAGAATAGCTCAGCAGTTAAAGCACTGGCCTAGCAAGCGCTAAGTACCTGAGTTCAATTCCCTAGCACCACATAACCTGGGCATGGTGGCACACGCCTGTAATCCCAGGGCTCGGGAGGCTGAGGCAGGAGGATTGCTGTGAGTCCAAGGCCAGCCTGGGCTCCACAGTGAGTTCAGAACCAGCCTGGGCTACAGAGCGAGACCCTGTCTCAAAAAAAAAAAAAAAAAAAGTCTGGGGATGTAGCTCAGTGGCAGAGTCCTTCTGAGTTCAATCCCCAGTGACAGGAGCAGGGGATCAGAGAGGAAATTAAAATTAAAAAAAAAGTGGAAAAGCCATTGCAGATATGATAAACCCCATAAACTCTTTTTTAAACTGATACATCTGATTAAAGATAATTTTTCACAAATAAGTCATAGTAAATGGTGCTGGGAGCAAAGCTCAGCAGTCAGAGCGCTTGCCTACCAAGCACAGGGCCCTGGGTTTGATCCCCAGCACCACATAAACTGGGTATAGTGGCACTGTCTGTAATCCCAGCACTCAGGAGGACGGCCCTGAGTTCGAGGCCAGTCTGGGGATGTAGGATAGGACCAGCCAGAACTACAGAGCCAGGCCCTGTTTCAAAAAAAGAAAAAGCAAGGAAGTCCTAGTAAATGGCAAACTGATCGACAAAGCCACTTGCAACTTGCTACCAGCCTATTAGAGTAAGATACGGAGGTGCCTACAAATTAGCAAGAAAACCAGGACTTTTCTGACATGTCCCAGGAGGGAAAATTCAATGGGTCTCAAACAAGCAGTATGTCAATGTCAAACTTATGAGACAGGTATGGAACAAACCCTCACCCAGGTACCCTTCTGGTCAGCAGTAGGAGCACCTGGCTCACACGTCGCTGTCAGGGATGTGGAAATGCAGTCTCACACACTGGGGGGAGGTGTAAAGTCATATGATCAGAGCCTATGTTCTGGGTTTGGCAGTACTGGCCATCAAACTCAGGAGCGCTCTACCCATCAGCCCTTTTTATTTTGAGATGATCCCGCTAAGTTGCCCAGGCAGGCCTGGAGTTTATGATCCTCCTGCCTCAGTTTCCTGAGTAGCAGCCGTGGGCCGCAATGCCTGGCGAAAGCCTATTGCTTGGACTGGCCGGTTCCACTTGTAGGCGCTTTCCTGGAGGTGCGCTTGCACACCCACCATCACCCCAGGGATGCTACATGTTGCCACCAGCGACATGTAGACTAAGCAAGGACCAGTTATCCGAGATGAACCAGACACCTTACTGTGCCCAGGACTTGTAATTCTTAAATCTTGTTTCAACTGTGTATCCTGCTTACCAAGAAATATATGTCTAGCTGTCCTAGGAGTTAGATCTGGGCTGTCCTCAAGCCCAGGTGGCTCAGATGGTATGCTACCTGCTTCCCAGGCCTCAGGGGAGGGCTGGCGGCTCAGCTGCAGCCCCTTCCTGAGGGGCCGTCACCTGCCATGGTGTAGTCAAGGGAGGGGTCAGCCCTCCTGTTAAGCTGCCGGGGAACTGCTCGGCAGGTGAAAGGGAGTTTCCGGCGTGAGCAGACGCACACATGGCCGCTGAACACAGCAACAGGTCTTTGTCAGCACTGGCCACCCACACTCACCAGCACAGGAAGGTGCCACCACATACCTCCTGGGATGGCTACGCGTGAAAAGACAGCGATGGTTGTGTGTGGACAGAAGTGGGGACACTGGGACCCTCGCAAGCTGCTGGGGTGAACGGGCAGGGGTGTGGACACCGTGGGCAAGAATCTGAGACACCTCTAACAGCCAGACATCGGGCTGCCATGGGGCCGGCAGCTCGACTCTGTGTGCCCAGACTGACGATGACACAGTGCACACGCGCATTCAGAACGGCACTGCGCCTCCCAGACAGAAAGGTGGAAGCGACTGAGATTTCCATCAGCCAGGGAGTGCGTGTCAGTCAGCAGCCAGGAAGAAGGAAGTCAGCGGGAGGGAACTCAGTCCAGAACGGCCTCAAGAGCTTGTCTGTCTAGCTGGGTGGGCCAGGGACTTGCCCTTACGTGTGAAACAGGGCCAGGCCCTGCACGCATTTGTTGAATGAGTGAAGGAATGATTGGAAAAGTTGAGGGACAGTCGTCAGCTGATGGACAGCCAGGACAAAGATGGCACCCAAGGCCCCACCTGTCATCACCCTGGCCCCCTCTCCAGGGGTCCCACATGCTACCAGGGCCACAGCCAAGTTCTGACCCCACTGGGCCTTCTCGGAAGACAGCAGGATGTGACTCTGACCATGCTGGTGGGCAGAGGCCCGAGGACCTGCAGCAGGAGGCCAGGCCAGGCCACTCGAGTGGGGCAGCGTCACAAGGTGCCCCTTTTCTAGGCAAACACGGTCCGCACCAGTCAGCCTGGGGCAGAGCCGGCTCCTGCTCTTCACGTAGCTCCTCTGTGCAGTGTACGGCCTACACGACCTTCCCTGACAGCCTGCTGGCACAGTCCTCTGTGGGGGGAAGCTGAGTCAATCCATATCCCAAGACCAAGTGGGAGCTGATGTTTGCACAGGGAGACGTAGCACAGCCTGGGTTTCTGCTCCCACGTCAGTGGAAAATGGGGCTCGGGACACTCAGGCAAGGCAGCTGCAGCTCAGCTCAACCAAGGGTGAAGGCGGGGCCATTCAGAAACAGAGGAAAGAAACAAGGTACCTACAAGGGCCCAGTGGCCAAAGGCAAGGACCCCACGACCCTCCAGGGTGCTGGCAGAGGCAGCACCATGCTCACCGTGGCCTCAGCCGGAGCTGGTGGCAGAACCAATGTTTTCTGACCAAGCACAGCAAATTTAAGAATTAAAAATCGAACAGACAAACTACAAGAGCAGGCGGGCACATGGCCAACGGGCAGCCCAGTGGGTCAGGTGGGCACATGGACCATACCAGCCAGGCGCCACCCACCAGGTGGGGCAGATTCAGACCAGTGTCTGACAGAAATGTGGGTGGCTGTTTTCCAGCCATACCCACAAATCTCAACAGAGACCTTCAGTGCCAGCCAGGGCACGATGGCACATGCCTATAATTCCAGCAAGTTGTGAGGCTGAGGCAGGAGGATTCCAAGTTTGAGCCCAACCTGGGCAACTCTGTCACTTAGCAAGACTCTGTCTCAAAGTTTAAAACAAAACAAAAAGGGCTGGGGACATAGCTCAGGGCGAAGATTCGGGGCTGGACCCCCAGCACTGCAAAGAACAAAACAAAATAAAAACTCCAAAATAACTGCAGAGACCGCAAGATGGAGACGAGCAGAGGCCAAGCAGGGCTGAGCTGATGCCCCATTATGTGAGTGGGGACCTCTGGGTGGAGGGCGGAGGCAGATACAGATAGAGGTCCTGTGCAGATGGTCAACAAGTGTCTAGACCTCAAAGGCCTGAGCCATCTTGGTGAGAACAACAGGTGGGGGATGCGGAGGACGCAGGGAGGAGGGAAGTCTCTCCAAGGCCTGTCTCGGGCTGGCAGGGCGGCCGCGAGGAGCAAAGGCCTCGGCACCGTGGGAGTGGGGGAAGGGGAGTTGGTACTTGGTAGGGAGGAGAAGTTAATGCGCCCATATATGGTCATGAGGGTCACAAAGTGAAGTCACTCGAAGTTGAGAAGAAATCAATAGTAGAAACTCCAAGTTCATGAGCAGAATCCAGGTGTGGTGGCTCGCACCTGTAAGCCCAGAACTGTGGGAGGCTGAGGCAGGAGAATCACAAGTTTGAGGCCAGCCTGGGCAATTTAGTGAGACCCTGTCTCATAATTAATTTTTTTTTTTAAGATCTGGGGATGTAGCTTATCAGTGAAGCACTTGCCTAATGTGCATGAGCCCCTGGGTTCAATTCTTGCCCCACCACACACAAAGTGGGGCAGGGGGTGTCAAAGCTAACCAAACTGACCGAGTGGGAATGGAAGGAAAGTCAAGAATGATAAATCAATCCAGCCAGTGCCCGTCACAGGAGGAGCAGAAGCAGGCGTATCCCGTGTAATGCTGACTGGCACAGGGCTGACTTTCTACAGGAGTTAGACGGCGTAAGACTGTCTAATTGGCCCAAAATCAAAACTCGGCCATGTATTAGTGATGGAAAAGATCTTAGAGAAATAAGCGAAGAGAAGAGAAAGGGCAATACTATTGCCAGGCAAACAGAATTAAAAGCAACCATTAAAGAGATCTTAAACGGGCTGAGGGAGATCTCAGTGGGTAAGTGCTTGTCTAGCACGCACAAGGCCCTGGGGTCAGTTTCCCAGCACCGCACAAAGTTAGCCAGGTGTGATTGCACATGCCTGTAATCCCAGCACTCAGGAGGCTGAGGCAGGACTGCTGTGAGTTTGAAGCCAGCCTGGGCTATCTTGTGAGTTCAGGACCAGCCTAGACTACAGGGTGAGACCCTGCCTCAAAAAAAGAGAAAGACCTTAAACACGTAACAGCGATATTTAGAGAGAACGTGTGATAGAAACCCCAAGGCAGCAAGCAACGTGGCAACTAAACACAGAAACAAAACTGAAACTCTACGGCGGCGCGGGGCCACGTCGTAGAGGGTGTGACACGGCACGGACAACCACGGAACGATTCACCTGCTGCGCGAAGGGTGGGCTTCTGCGTTCGGGATGAGGCGGTAACGGCTCAGACGGAAGTGAACGCAGGAGTTGGGGAAAATGTACGCAGCGCGTCAGTGAACCATGGCATGGTCACAGACGGGCGCCGCGACGCACCGGCGCGGACGAGGGACAGCCGGCTCGGGCGGGGTGGCCGCCGGCCCCAGCCCCACTCACCCGGCCGAAGAACTGCAGGAAGGTGTTGGAAAGGAGCAGGTGCTTCTCGGCCAGGAAGCGGTAGCGCCGCTTCTCCTCCAGCTCCGCCGCGCGCTGGCTCTCGGACACGAAGGCCTGCATCTGAGCGTGCAGCCGGTTCACGCTCTCCTGCGGGACAGAGGTTCGGGCTGGGGACCGGGGGTGGGCCCCGTCCTCCGGGGCTCCTCTGAGCACGGGCCCCTCCCACCTCCTCCCTGCAAGTCTGGACTCAGCGTGCTCAGGGCCAACTCTGTCCCTCACGCCAGCACGGGCCGAGCGCAGCGGAGGGCCTGGCCAGGACGCACCGGCTCCTGGGCGGGGGCTGCACCTTTGCTCTGTGCTCACAGGCAGCAGGACCTATGGCTGTTTTCCTGCTGGCACAGGAAAAGGAGCAGGGGTGTGGGGTTGCGGGAGGCCCGGGGACCCCAGGGACGACCGGGCCAGGCCGCTGAGGGCCTTCCTGCTGCGCTGCCCTAGCCAGGCTGGTGCCAGGAAGGGGAACGCGCCCACCTTCCCGCCCCCGGCCCCGCACCTTCATGTCCCGCACGTTCTTGTCCCTCTTGCGCTCCATGTGCCACAGCTCCGACATGCACTTCTCCAGGTTGGCGGCCCGGTGGCGGTACTCCAGCTCGTAGTGCTGGCAGCTGTCCTGGGGGAGGGCGGAGAGCACGGGCGAGCTGAACCAGGCCAGCGCTCAGTGGCGGCCTCCGTGGCCCGTCTGCCCTGCGGAGGGGCCGCTGCCCACGGGCCAGGGCTGGCGTGGCAGCCGCTCACCTTGATGAACTGCATGTCCAGCTTGGTGTTCTTCTCCATGTGCTGAAGGAGGTCTCCATGGAACGTCTGCACCTGTGTGGGGCGCGGGGTGGGCGCGGTCAGGGTGGCCTGCGACAGTCACCAGCAGCGCCTGCGTCCAAGCCCGCCTGATCCAAGTGTCAGGAAACACCTACGCTCTGCTCGTGCCATTCACTCTGCCCAGAGCTCCCTGTGGCCTGGACACGGCACTTCCCTGCCCCTTGGTGAGAAGCGCCCCGCTTCCCCAGGCACGATTCCCTGCCGCCTGTTCCTAGAACACGTGAACACTTACATTTTCATCAGTCATTCCTCCAGCCCGTAGAGGAATCAATTAATTACTTTTTATTTTTTGAGGCAAGGTCTCACTCTCAAGTCCTGAACTCAGGGTCATTAGCCCAGGACGGCCCTGAACTCATGGCAATCCTCCTGCCTCAGCCTCCCAAGTGCTGGAATTACAAGCATGTGCCACACCATGTCCAGCAGAATGGGATTTATCGCCAGGCCCCTTCATAGCCTCCCGGAGCTGCGGTGAGCGCAAGCCACGTCCAGCACTGCTGTGTCCTTAGCGCCGTGGGCAGAGCCTGGCCCAGCAAAAGGGCCCAGAACTGCCGAGGCCTTACATGGGAGTGGCAAGTGGGGGTCAGTCCCCAGGACAAGCAAGAAGCAGGTGCCCGACACGTGGGAGGCCGGGCATCTGCTGGGCGTGGGCAGAGTGGCGTGTGCAGTGCTTCTCCTCCGGGTTTTGCATCGTGATTTTGGGCAAGCTGCTGCCCCTCTGTGGGCCTCCCTTTCCCCGCTGGTGACAGGAAGCCTGGTCACATGCTGTCTAATAACCTGATGAGCTTTGATGCTGTGGGCTTGGGGGTCACCAGGCCCATCCCCTGCGCCCTCTGTCCCTTTCCCAGAGTCCCTCCTCGCCATCTGGGAGTTGGACTAAATCCACCCGGCCACGCTGCCCTGGGGCGCAGACTGCAAGGAAGGCCGAGGGGCCCCCCATGTCCCTCAAATCCCCCCTCCACTGCTTCTGTGAGTATCTTGCACCCTTTCCCAGACAGCCTTCCCACCCATGGGTCTGCACACCGTGAGCAAGAACTCTGTCCCTGGGGTAGGATGTCACTCAGGTACAGAATGCTGGTCACCTCTCAGTGCACAGGGAAAATTCACACACTGCATTTCTGAAGTTTTTTTCCCCCACGGTTATTTCATCGCGTTTCTTTTTTTCAGTACAAGTGACTGAACACGGAGTCCACACTGAGCTATACCCCTGGCCTTAAAAAAAAAAAAAATTGACAGGGTCTTGCCGTGTTGCCAAGGCTGGGCTCAAAGTTGCAATCCTCTTGCCTCAGCCTCCCAGAGTCCTGCGATTACGGGCCTGTGCCACCAACCCTGGCCTGAACTCCGTGGTAGGGAGCCCTCCTCCCACTGGCCACATCTTCACCCTGAGCTGTCGTTGTCGAGAAGTGTGTGCGCGCGCGCACGCGTGTGTGTGTGTGTGCGTGTGTGTGTGTGTGCACGCGCGCGGACCCAGGGAAACGGTGTGCATACTTAGAGAGACAGGAAGTGAAACACACACAACCGAAACTCCAGTAAAGCAGCGCCTCACAGTGGGCCTCCCCTATGTTCTGTGTCCGTGCTCAGCCCGCTGTCCTGGTGGTCCCACTTCTCACGACAGGGACAGCCCAGGACTTCTGCCCAGACCCCGTCGGTGTGCGCCTGCCACCCTAGACAATCGCCCAGCGTAGGCAGGAGCCTGTGAGGGGCAGGCCTGGGACGCAGTGGCCACAGTGGAGCCATGGCACCAGGAAGGATGGCGAATCACACCAAGAAAGTGCACCCGAAGGGTGTGTTGAGAACACCTCGGTGACAGCAAGACGGGCTGGTGCCCAGGAAAGCGGCACAGCCTTCCCCGAGGGTCCTGGCCGGTGGGTGGGGGTGAGCGGACAGCAGGCCTGGGGGAAGGCATTATTTGTTTGTTTGTTCACTTGTTTACGCAGTGCTGGGAGTGCACCTAGGGCCTGGCACTGAGCCACATCCCAGCCCTTTTGTAAAAATTTTATTACTATTTTTTCAGTGCTGGGCATTGAACCCAGGCCTCAGGCATGCTGAACTGTGCCCTACCACTGAGCTATAGCCCCAGCCCCTTTTTATTTTATTTTATTTTATTTTATTTTATTTTATTTTATTTGAGACAGGGTCTCACTCTGTAGATCAGGCTGATCCTGAACTATGGGTCCCAGGCTGGCCTCAAATTCATTGCAATCCCCTTGCCTCAGCCTCCCGAGTGCTGGGGTCATAGGTATGTGCACCAGGCCTGGCTAATTTTTCTGTGATGCTGGGAATCAAACCCAGAGCCCTGCGCGTGCTAGGCAGGGGCGTTACCTATTGAGTTATGCCCTCAGCCCCTTTCATTTTTATTTTTTGAGAGAGGGTCCCGTCAACTTGCTGAGTTGTCCAGGCTGGGTCTGAACTTACAGTCCTCCTGCCTCAGCTTCCAGAGGACTGGGATCATATGCCGGTGCCGCAAGCCCGGCTTGCTCTTCCCAAGGTCCCTATGGCACAGCCTAAAGGAGCCCTGCTTCTGCGTGGCTGGGGAGTCGGGGCTGTCCTTTGCTGCGCGTCCCTGTCGCCTGCTGCCCATAAACGAGCCGAACCCAGTCAGGCTTCGTGGCGCGGTCCCTTCTGCTTCCTGTCACGTGCCAAGGGAGGCCGAGCGCCCCGGAAGTGCGCCGGAGCTGGCAGCCACTCCAGTGCTTCCCATGTGGGTGGCCGGGCTACGGTGGGGCAGAGGACACAGACGCCCCAGCAGGGGTGCACAGGCACCGTGGGATGACAGCGTGTCTTCGCCGAGCTCCCAAGGGAGCAGGTCTGAGGGAGGAATTAAAAGGAGGACAAATGACAGGAAACCACGGCACAGTGACTGAGGGCCACACGGGCCGGGGACAGCTGTGTCGGAGCGTGCCAGAGAACTGCAGGCAAAGCCCAGGGTGCCTCAGTATGCGGCACACACTCAGCCCACAGCTCACGCCTCGGGGCCATGTCCAGCACCTGCACTGCGCTTTCCACACGTCTCCCACGAGGGCCTTGGACATCATGACATTTTCTCCCAGACCTTATGTGGTGAAAGACTTCCCTTCCCAACAGGTGGGCCGAGTCAGGGTCCCCAGAGGCCAGGATGCCCATAGGGGCCCAACACTGAATCCTCCGCATCCTCCCAGGACCTTTGAGCCTTCCTCCCTAGCCTGGTCCCGCTCCGGGGAGCGGCCTGTCCCTTTCATAAGGAAATCAGGAACCCAAGGACAGACATCAGCACCTCCACCTGGTGCCAGGTCTGCTGGACAGAGGATGGCATCAGCCCTGGGGCAGGCTGAGGAGCTCCCCTGCACCCCTCACCCCAGGCACCACGCTTCCTAAGAAGGTCTGCCTGCCGCTCCACACCCAGCGCAGGAAACAGGCAGACCGCCACCCCACCCCACCATGGGGACCGTGAACTGCGAGCTCCGACGACAGTGGCCCTCTGCCACCTATACCAGAAAGCCCCTTGAAACAACTGTCACACCAAGGAAGAAAGAACTGTTCAGGACCAGCCTGGGGTACAGAGCGAGACCCTGTCTCAAAAACAAGCAAACAACCAAACAAAATTAAAAAACCAACTGTCACTAGGAGCGGATCCTGACCCTCCTCACCCGCCCTTCCCTGAGCCTCTCCAGCAGGGCTTCTGCGCCTCCTGCAAATAAGAATGTCGTTGTCCTGCTGAGGGCGGACACAAAAACACTGAAAAGAGACCTCAGGGAACAAGATGCACGAAAGTCCAAAGTGTACCTGTGATCCCAGCTAATGGGAGGCTGAGCAGGAGGGTTGTAAGGTGGAGCCCAGCAACACAGTGAGACCCCGGCCCTCTCCCACCCCCAGAAGGTGGGGTACAGCTCCGTGGTAGATCTTCCGTACGGGGGTTAGGGGGATGACAACGTTCGGCTGGCTATACCCTGACTTGCCCCACCGTCACCTTACCACACTTCCTCTCCTCAAAACACCTCGGCCCCTCAGCTGGCGGCTCACCGCACCCTCCCCGTGTTCCCGCTGCCTCCTGGCGCTCCGCCCGGGCCTCTGCCGCCTTGGCCCCCTGGCCTTCAGCTGCGGTGCCCCAGGGCTCAGGCCTTGGGCTTCACCCTCATGAGCCAGTCCAGACACTGAGGACTCCAGGTGCGCAGCCCAACCCCAGCTGTCCCCAGACGCCACGCTGACCCTCCAAGTGGCCACCACACATCCTGGCCTCTGCTCACGATGACCCCACTTTGGACTTGACCAGGCTGCGGCCTGGCTGTCTCCCCACCTCCCATCCATCAGAAAATCCTGCTGGCTGTCCTTCAATATGGTATCTATCTTCTCAACAACCCTCCGTCACGCCCCTTCCCCGGCCGCGTGCCCTTCCCCAAAGTCGCTGCAATGGCCTCCTCGCTGGCCCTCTGGCCCCGGTCATTCATTCTCAGGACAGGGAGCAGAGTCTCCATGAGAACCCAAGTGACGTCAAGCGACGAACAGCTAAAGAATGAAAGTGACGCTGCCATCTACAGCAACTTCAAAAACACCAAATCTACCCAAAGACAGGCAAGACTGCCCCACGCCAACGACGTCACTGAGAAAAAGAGACAAAGGCCGGCTGGAGGGCGGCTCGGTAGTCAGAGCACTTGCCCAGCAGGAGGAGGCCTTGGGCTCAATACAGCAGCACAAAAAAGTCAGCCATGGTAGTGGCACACATCCGTGATTCCAGCACTTGGGAGGCTGAGGCAGGAGGATTACCGGGAGTTTAAGGCCAGCCTGGGCTACACAGTGGGTTCAGGACTAGCTTGGACTACGAGACTCTATCTCAAAAAAGAAAAATAAATAAATGCAGAACTATACCCCATTCCAGATCTGAAGATGCAATATTAGGATGACCACTGGTTATACATCACTCTATTAAAATATCAGCATGCTTTTTAAAAGAAACTGACAGGGCTGGAGGAATGGCACAGTGGTTAAAGCACTTGCCTAGCAAGCACGACACCCTGATTTAAATTCCCCAGCACCACATAAACTGGGCATGAGGGCACATGCCTGTAATCTCAGCACTTGGGAGGCTGAGGCAGGAGGATTGCTATGAGGTCAAGGTTAGCCTGGATTACATAGTGAGTTTAGGAGCAGCCTGGGCTACAGAGTGAGACTCTGTTTCAAGAGAAAGAAAGAAAGAAAGAAAGAAAGAAGGAAAGAAAGAAAGAAAGAAGAGAAAGAAACTGACAAGCTTATTTCGTAATGTACACGGCAATGTGTAGATTCTTGAGTAGACAAAAATTTTTTTGAAAGAAAACAAATTTCACAGACTGTTTAATTTCAGTACCTAACTGCAAATGTGTAGTCACTGATACAGGGTAGCAAAGCTGTGAGGAAGGCCCCAGGTACAGTGGAGCAGGTGGAGAGCCCAGAGATAACCCCGGCGTGTGACACGCCGGTCAATATGTGACCAGTATTCCAAGTTAATTCAGTGGACAAAGGAGTTTTTCTTACTCTCCCCCCACCCCACGGAGTTTTAAGCCCAGGGCCTATGCAGTAAGCTAAATCCCCAGGCCATTTTTATTTTGACACAGAATTTTGCTTAGTCACCAAAACTTGGTGACAACGTAGCAGCTCCTGCTTCTGTGTGATTTTGCCTTCCAGGCCACTGTCACCCACCAGCTGAAAGTATTAAAATGGAACATTCCAGAAACAATCTGTAAGTCTTAAACAACTTTAACTACAGTACATTGTTCAAATTTTTTGTTTTTATTAATGATTATTTTCATCTCTTACTGTGCCTACTTGGTAAATTAAACTTGACCATGGTTGTGTGGGTACAGGAACAAGCATTGTGCATGGGGTTGGTACTGTCTGTGGCTTCAGGCACTCACGGAGGGGCTTGGAATGTGTGCCCTGAAGATAAGGGGGTGCTGTTGGTCCCTGCAGCCCCCAGCCCCGACACGGAGACTGCTGGTGGTGAGGGACACAGGGCTGCGTTCAGGGCAGGAGCTGTGGCAGAACGCTGGGTGCCCAGGGACCCCCACAGGCAGGGAGTCTGGGGTCAGCAGCTGAAACTGGGGATCTTGTTGGTCCTGGGGAGGTGGGACAGGCCGGGTCTCTGGCAGCACCTTCAGGACTGAGGCAGCAGGATGTCCCTGGGCTCTTAAAAGTGACTGGCTGGGCTCTGCCCAAGGCCAGAGCCCACACAGGGCAGAAAAATGCTATGAGTGGGAGCAAAATCACGACCAGAGACACAGACACAAAGCGTGGAAGTCTCGGGGTAGAGCTCAGTAGTGAGACCTCTGCCCAACAAGCCCAAGGCCCTGGGTTCGATTCCCCAGTGTCACAGAAACCAGATGTGGTGGGACACTCCCCGAATCCCAGCTGAGGCAGGAAGACTGCTCTGAGTCTCAGCCGGAACTATGTAGTGAGTTTAGGACCAGCCTAGACCACAGAACAAGACTCTGTCTCAAAAGAAAAGAAGGAAGGAAGGAAGGAAGGAAGGAAGAAAGAAAGAGTCTAACCAAAGCCCAGGAAGGACCAGAACCAGGAAACCGCAGAATGGATGGCGAAGAGGGAGCGGCCAGAGTTTTAGAAACCAGAAGAAGCACAGGACGCCACCTGTGATGCCACCGAGGCCCTGCCATCCCTCCGCACTTCAGAGGAAAACATAAAATTTAGTAAAAAACAATTATGAGGAAAAATGAGACACGGAACTGATAGCTATTCCCGCAGAGAGCAAAAGCGTGCCGGAGACAGGAGGATGCTGCAGTCTAGTGCTTGGAAGGCAGGGAAGAAACGACACGCAGGAGAACTGGAAAAAATCAGAAACGTGGCAACTGGAAAGAGTGCCAGGGGCAGCTCAGGGCAGCGCTGAGGCGCTAGGGCACTGACGGAGGCACATGGGTGTCCGCCGGTCACACCAGAGCGGGCCCGGCGTGTGACCAGCTCCGGGCATCCAGGCAGCAACGGAGCCGGATGAGCTGAGTAGGAGCTGGGCATCGTGGCACCAGCCTGTAAACCCAGCATTCTGGTACGCTGAGGCAGGAGGATTCCGAGTTCAAGCCCTGCTTGGGCAACTTCCTGAGACCCCTGTCTCAACAACAACAGCAACATCAACAAGAAAAGGGGGAAACGGCTCAGTGCGACGGCGTGGGTTCAAGCCCCAGTACTGCGCGCAGCCACCACCACCAAAACCAAAAAGCCTCTGGGAGGGCACACAGGAAGGGCCAGCTCAGAGCAGCGGCCACCTGTGGGGGCAGGGCCGGGGCAGGGAGCTGGGCAAGTGCTCGGCCTGTGTTGTTAGCTCTCAAGCTCCCTGAAACTTTCTGTACTTATGTTTAGTTTGCAATTTAAACGTTTTTTTAAAGGATATACACAAATCTTGCCATCTCCTGCCTTTCTTTGTCCAAAATCCTCTAACGGTGCCACTTCTACCCATTCCTGCAGGTGCCCCTCACTGCCCTCTGCAGCCACACCTCCTTCCCCAGCTGCCACCTCTGTCCCCAACAGCTCCTGGATAGCTTGGGAAACTCCATCAGCCTTTATTAGTAAATGTTTTCCTCGAGCCTCTATTAAAAATTGCCCCTCAAGCCAGGCACAGCGGTATGCACCTGTAATTACAGTTGCTTGGAAGGCTGAGGCGGGAGGATCTCAGCCTGTCTCTAAATTAAAAACAACAACAACGACGACAAAATGAGAGTGGTAGTTCAGTAGCCCTGGGTCCAATTCCCAGTACTGAAAAAAATGTGCCCGCCAAATACAAACCCCTCCCACTCCTGCCCCTGTTCCCTCAGAGCCTCCTTGGGACCGACCAGTGATGTGCGTCACCACTTACTCCCAGTGGGTGCGGCTGGCTGCTCTCTTTGGGAGGGCGGGGTTCTGCTTGCTGTGCCCCCGGTGTCCACAACAGTGCCTGGCACCTGACAGCACTTCATTATAGGGCAAAGACGCCTGAGGTAGAGGCAGCATCCGGAGCTGTTCCACCTGGTGCAGTGCTGGCCCGGGGTCTTGTCCGATCGCCAGAGCCAAGACAAGTGTCTGCACAGTACAGCTCTCCGTACAGAGTGGGCCCGGTGACACTTACCCTGCCCAGCCCAGGAGGGCCACTGGACACAAGGACAGAGCAGGAAGCCACTGGCTTCGTAACCAATGCCCAGGCCCAAGTAGGCAGCAGAGCTCCGTGCTACGCCAGCATCTGCGGAGTCTGTGTTCAAGGGAGCTGGGCATGAGTCTGCCTTATATAGACATGACGGACATTTTCTGACAGTAAAATTCACCCCCATATCAAACCAGCTGGCATTTTATAGTATCTCTAACGAGTACCCTGACGTAGACCATGGACTCACACTTACTGGGAATTCTCCCTTTTCTGCTGTGCTGGGGATGGAGCCCAGGGCCTGCACGCTGAGCTATATCCCCAGCCCGTCTATATTTCTCATTTTGAGATAGGGTCTCGCTAAGTCACTCAACTGCCCAGGCTGGGCGCAAACTTGTGATCCTCCTGCCTCAGCCTCCCAGCGTGCTGGGATTACAGGCCTGTGTGACTCTATCTAGCTTGAAATTTCCTTTTGAACCTCTCAAGGTGCCTCACATCCGACCACCTGCCCCACCGCTGACTGGCTCCCTCTGGCTCCGTGCCCCTGCCGTGCTGGCCAGAGGCCTTGTCACCTCTCCGTCTGCCAAGCCTCGCTCCTTTCCCAGCCGACACCTCCCTCCCACACATGCTCCATGCCAAAGCCCTCTGTCCCCACAGCGACAGGGACAACAGCCCATCTCAGCCACTGGAAAGCTGCCGCAGCTCAGGAGGCAGAGACAGGCCAATCACCTGCTACTTCCTGTTACCCGCGCCAAGATACCAGGTGCTTCTGGGTGCCAGGGCAAATGGTTCATCCTCACAAATTCACCCCATTCACTAGAGAAATCCACAAGGCAGTTTGATTATCTCTACTTTTCAGATAAGTAAACTGAGGCACAGTCTATAGGGTACCGAACCCATAACTGGTGGAGCGGGGCTTTGAATCCAGGGGCTCTGGCTGCAAAGCCCCCTGAAACTCCCACACTACAAACAGGTAGAAACACATGTTGGAGCTGGGGCAGATGGAGTCACAATGGTGCTGGCCAGCATGAGAGGGGCCGCAGAGTAGTGGCTCAGCAGCCGCATCTGACGAGGGACAAGGCACAAGGCACATGGGATAACCATGACCTAGGAGTGGCGGGGCTGTGCCTGGGGTTGCAGGACAAGGAACCTGTGCTTAGCTCCGTGGGCAGTCGCAGCACAGAAGGGTCTTAGTCTTGAGTGACAAGGCCGGACCATGGTGGCTGCATTCTGGGAGGCTGCAGGGGGGCGGAGGGTCGGGGCAGGGAGGAAGGCCACCTTCTAGTCCCAGAGCTTGAGCAGCTGTTGAGGAGACATGCCCAGCAGAGCTGGCCCTGGCAGGTGCCAGGAAGGGTGGCTGCTGTTATTGCATCGATAAGGGCCAAGTGGGGGTGGGGAAGTCGGCCCTGAAAGGGATGCTGGGAGTCGGCCCCGGTTCCTCACTTGCGTGGGTCGCCCCGGGGCCCTGGGGACTGATACTCACCACCACCGCCAGGTCTGAGTTCAAGTGACGCTGGGTATCGGACATCTGCACTAAGATCTCCCCTGGAAGCAGAAGAGGAGGTGGCTTCAGTGTGGGGGAGGGTGTCCTGCCACCCTCTTCCCCCACGAGGCAGGCCTGAAGTTGGATCTTGGGACCAAAGTCCAGGAATTTCCCCTGTGGCTTCTCCTAGCCCTGGCAAAGCCCTACAGTGGGTGGTGGGAGAAGCCTTGCTGCAGGCCTGGGTTGAGAGGGCCCCTGAACCTCAAGGCACTGAGTGGGAGCATCCGGGCGAGGCAGCATGGGAGAAGTACCCCCAGCCTTGCCCAAGAAGGCGGGTGCAGAGAGGGAGGCACCTCACCCAGAATCTGTGAGGTGGAGCTCTGCAGGGCCTGCTCCCCAATCTTCTGGACGGCGCTGAAGTATACCTCGGCCGCCTCTGACAGTGCTGCGGAGAGAGAGAGAGGTCTGTGCAGGCCCGGCGCCCCCCCCCCCCCCCCGCAGCCTCCCACTTTGGGCCAGGAGAGCATGTGTGGATGACACCGTGGAGCCTGGTATGTGAGTATGTGTGCGAGGGGAGGAGGGAGGTGCCCTGGGTGCTGACAGCAGGGCGGCCCTGACCCGAGGAGAACAGAGGGGACATCAGCTCTGGGCCTGGTGCTGAGCAGGACCTCAGCCTGAGCAGGATCTGTGGTTGGGGGAGGGTGGAGTGGGGGCACCTCTGTGTCCCCAAGAGGAGGGTGTACACAGGCTTGCTGGGAGGCTGCGCTCAGGCAGGGGGTGAGGGAAAGGGGTGGGAGCAGCGTGGGGTGGCGGCTTCTGCACTGAGGTCCTGGGATGAGGGAGAGGTTGGTGGCCTGCTTTGCTGCTGACCGATGCTGGCGGCGGAGGGTGCTGGAAACTGCGGTGCAAGCACAGGAGGGCAGGTGAAGGGGAGATCAGCTCGTGGCAGACACAGGTGGATGGGTCCAGTGAGGGGAGAGGGGTCTGGCCGAGGGCTGGCCCACCGGCTGGTGCAGAGGCAGCCCTGGGTCTAGGGTGGCGCCTGAGGATGGCATCCAGCTGACAGGAAGGTGGGCTTGACGGGGTCTACACTCAGCTGAGCCGGACCTGCAGGGCCAGGTACTGAGTCTGGGGCGCAGGTGTGTGGAAGGGATGCGGGAGAGGCTGCGTGGGTACCGGGGGGGCACGAATGCGGCATCTCTGACCGGGAAGGCAGGAGGCGAGGGCAGAGGCGGAGGATGCACCGGTGACCAAGCAGGGTACAGAGCGGGGCTGCCGGGGCTGGCGCCGGTGGGGTGGGTGAGGCCAGGCACTCACCGTGGAAGGCCCGGAGGTAGTTGTTGCCCAGGTACACCAGGTTCTCCAAGGCAGGGTTAAACTGCTCCATGATGCTCTGCATGTGAGGACAGAGGAGGCCAGGCATGAAGTTGGGAGCAGGAGGGATGGACAGAAACACCCACCCGTTGAGAGCCCACCTAGAGCCACAGGGAAGCCAGAACCCGCCCTCAGCCGCAGGGCCTCCAAGGTTGTCTCTGAGAGACTTGAGGCCAGGGTTCCCTGCCGGCCACCTTCTCCTTCCCCATGTCCTGGACGCTCCCCTGGGTTGCAGCCTATCCACCTGCCACAGCCCAGCCAGCGCCCCCTGTACACTCGTCTCCCAAGCTAGACCACGGGGCTGCCAACGGCACCCCAGGTGTGAGGGCGGGTCCTGCCCTCAAGGAAGAGTCCCCTGGGAGCAAGACTGTGGCTGGGCTGCCCTGTACTATAGCCAGGCCGAGAGCACAGGAGTGGTGGAGACAGCCTCGGGATCGGAATCAAGTCCTGATTCAAATCCCAGCAGCACCTCTTCCTCCCTCTGTGACCTTGAACAAGCAGTTGAACTCTGTGGTCTCAGTTTTCTCACGTCCCAAACAGGGAGGCTACTTTCTGTTTCACAGGCAGGTGACATGAGGCCCACAGATGAAAGGGTCCAACATACTGGAGGCACTCAGCAAACTGTCTGCAGAGGTCACAGCAGCCCCTCTGGGGGGACCTGAGTGAGGGGCTCGGAGGGAGAGAGCCCCGCTCCTCATTCCCCGGCTGGGCTTTCCCATCGTGACTTCCGCCTTCAGCCTCAGCAACTTGAGCCCCTGTTTCTCTATCCACGGTCACCTGGTCCCCAAGTCCCGGCCCTGTCCTGTCTTGTCGTGGTAGAAAAGTTGGGAGTCCTGTGGGGTGCAGGGCTGCCTGCTCCCAGAACCCCCACTCGCACCCACAGCGCGGACCAGCCTGGCTCTGGGCTCCCTCCCAGGACATACAGCCTATACCTGCCTCCCGCCCCTCCCCCGTTTTCCAGAGCATGCCTGAGCCCCTGCACCCCGGCCCATGCCACCAGGTACTCGCCTTGTAGATGGCCATGGTAGACCTGTAGAACCGGTCCATCTCAGGTGCCATGGGGGCCGCGCCGGAGCTGAGCGGGAGGCAGTGGCAACAGCAGGCTGGGTGCCCTGGGGTCGGTCCCCGAGGTGCTCGGCACCCAGTGGCGGTGGAGGCTGTGGAGCAGGGCCCGCAGATGGAGGTGGCCTTGGCGGAGATGGCTGCTTAATGATTCACCAGCAGGGATGTCATCGTGATCTGGGGCGTAACCAGACCCAGGGGACGGCATCTTGTGACGCAGGTGGGTTCGTGTGACCTGCCCTTCAATTATTTACCCCTCTATGTGGGGGCCAGTGGGCACACTGCATGGGCCACTCTCCCAGGTCACCTCCTCTCCAAAGACCCCTGGCACTGGAGGACCCGTCTATAGCAGGCATTGTCTATCCCCAGGGCTACAGCCATTTCCCCACCTCCCAGACCCGGCTGCCGGAGCCCTGCCCCCAAGCAGCTGGGAGGCAAACCCAGCGATGGGCACATCACTGTCCCCAGGGCCCTGCCTGTGCCCTGAGTCCCCACACCTGAGCCTCGGGGCGGGTGCTGCACCCACTCCTGCCCAACCAGTTCCTCTAAAGGCCGCGGAGAGGAAGGACAAATTCAAGTCAGAGACCCAGGAGTAGACTGTGGCGCTGCTCACGCCTTGTCTGACCGTGCTGTGGTCCCTGCCCTCACTGGGAAGCCCGACTCTCCGCTGCAGCTCTGCGGAGCACCAAGGCCTCTGTGGGCCTGCCTGGGGAAAGTGGGCCTGGCAGCTGCCTCTCAATACCCCACTAGCCTGTTCTGGGGAGGCCCAGAGACAGTCGTTTCTACCCAGAGAGCCCAGCTCAAGGCTGAGAGCAGGGGCGGGACACACTCACACCACGGTGTACATAACACAGGTAAGTTGACGCTGAACATTTATTTCACAGTTTTAGGGTTCCCTGCTCCTCCCCTACGCTGGAACTACTCCAGTAAGGAAGACTGAAGTCACAGGGGCGACCTTTGAAAACTGGAGGACTCAGGGCGGGGCTGCAGCAGTGGGGTGGCCGGGTGTGCAGAGGGGCAAAGTCAAATGGGACACCCTGTTCCAGGAGGGCGGGTTTTCCCTGCTGATCACATGGGGATGCTCTCAGGGAGGACGGGGAAGAGGGGGACGTGGGACTACAGCCAACAGGGAGCCTGCGGTCCTCGCGGGTACTCTGTGGAGCAGAGGGCACTGTAGTGTCGGAGCTGCCGGGGTGCTGGGGCACTGGCCACGTCGGTAGTGTGCCTCACTGTCAGAAAACGTGGCCGAGGGGACTCTGCGCTTGCAGCCCGGAGTGTTAAACAGGTACAGAAGGTAGTCTGGGGACAGAGGCCTCTGGGACCTGCCTCAGGCAGGAAGCGGTGGGCTTCGAGTTCAGTCTGCAGATGGAGGCAAAGCCGCCCGCTCCTGACTCTGCCCCCAGGGCCGCGAGTGGCCTCATCCACAGGGAACGGAAGGGGCTCAGGGGGACAGCAGCAGCTGGACAAGCTTCTGGAACTGGTCCCGGTGCTCGTGGATGTAGACCTCAGTCTCCCAGAGTGCGTTCACCAGCAGCGCATCACTGACCTCGTCCAGCATGATGTCCGTCCCCAGCTGGGGGTTCAGTCTGTCCAGACCAAGAAACAAGGGTTGCCCAGGATCCTTGGCGCAGGTGAGGACAAGAGCTGGGACTTGGTGAGTGTCCACACCAAGCGCTGTGGGCCGATGGATCCAACCGTGGCGGGGTGGGGGGTCTGGGGCCAGGCCCCGGGCTCACCTGAAATATTGGATTCCCACCATCTCACACCAGGCCCGGGCCCGGTCCACGGCCCGCCCGTCTGCATCTGTACACTGGGAGAAGCAGCGTCACGAACCCAGCCCACAGTGCCAGCCTTGCCCCGCTCAGCCCTGGGTTCCACAGAGTGCTTCTGGGAAAGACCCTTCCCTGGGCAGGGACTGGCCCAAATGTGCAGTCAGGCACAGGAGTCTGTGGCCTCACATATGGTTCAAGTGACAGTAGGGACAGTGGCTGAGTGGACCTGTCACCTCCCGTTTATGGCTTTTGTCCCTGTATGCCCTGGGTTTCCATACCAGGCTATGTGTAGAAAGGGGTTTGCAGCTAAAGGACGTCTGAAAATCCACCCTGGGAGCAGAGGCATCCTGTCACCAGGGATCTGCCAGCTCTGGGACCCTGAACAGGGGACTCCCTTTGCAGCTGGCCCTGGGGAGAGGGCAGGCGGGTGACCCTGAGGGAAGCAGGTCCTACTCACACAGTCCACCACCATCTTGCCCAGTTCCTTGGCTCCAAAGACGGTCTTGGCCAGTTCCCAGGGGTTGCTGGGGCGGAAGACATCCACACAGGTCACAGGCACCTGAGGGGACCTTCCTGTCCCCAGCGAGACCACGACAGACAGTTTCTTCACCTTGCTGCCCTGACCCTGTGGGGAGGGGCCAGAGGGAACCTGTCGTCAGCAGGGGCGCCCAGGAGCCCTCGGAGAGAGGCCCTTAGCTGGTGCTGGGGCACTGAGGGGCAGAGGCCTGAGGACAGGGGCCCCTGGCGGTGCAAGCTGGTATTGCGGCACCTCTGAGGTGCAGCCCCGGCCCCTCTCCAGAAGGGCTGGTGTGGCGTCACCCAGGTTCCCTGGAAAGCACCTGTGTACCAACAAGGCCTCACACCTGCTAGGGTGTGCTCCCACCAGCCACTGCTGCTGCCTGCAGGACGGGGATCTGGCCAGGGACAGGAAGGGTGGGTCTCTTCTTTGGTGTTTATTCTTGTCTCCCTGGGTATGGAGAGCCGGGCTCCCACATACCAGGCGGAGGCTTCCCAGCCACAGTGACACGCAGAGGCTGAGACTTGAACCTGCGACATCTCATGTATGCCCCCTGTGCTGGGTGACCCTGGGTGAGACCCTCCCACTTTGAGACCTATGCTTCTCATCTGTATAGGACTTCCTGCCTACTAGCAGCTGTGCCCCTGGCCTTCCCCCCGCTGCCCTCCCCGCCACCAGGATGCGCTAGGACTTTCAAGTAACCTGTGCTGAGACTCGGTAATGGCGCACTGAGTGCTCCCAGCATCTGGGGCGGGCGCTGTCCCTGCTTGGCTCAGCAGCTGAAGGAGGCACACCCAGCCTGCTCCAACCCAGGGTGAAGGTCACCATTTGTCCTCCAGATAATCTCCTCTGTGCCACTCTGTCCCAACGGCTTCAGGATGGGTCCCCTCCGCAAGAGAGCTTCTCTGAGCCCCCAGCCTCTGACCAAAGGCCCTTCTCCCCCTCCTGGATGCTGTACAGCTGTCAGCCCCAGAGACATAGAAGTCTCTACACTGGACCGCGGCTCCCCAGGGTGTGCCCGTGCGGACGGAGGGACAGGCACACCATGCACACGCTTCCCTCCCAGAACTGGCCTCAGAATCCCTTTAGCACACCGTGG
This sequence comes from Ctenodactylus gundi, assembly GCA_004027205.1. Lineage (NCBI taxonomy): Eukaryota > Metazoa > Chordata > Mammalia > Rodentia > Ctenodactylidae > Ctenodactylus > Ctenodactylus gundi. The sequence continues at coordinate 23,507 of PVKB01003793.1, forward strand.
GCAGCAGCACCACCGCCGAATACAGTTAGGCATGAGTTACGTCTGGTGTTAGGTGCATCCATGCACAAGTATGTGAAAAGCAGCCACGTGCTCTCCCAGAGGCCGTGTGCAAAGTGCCCCGTGCTCTCACCTTGCGGATCATGTCCTGGTTGTACTCGTGGATCTCAGTCATGGCATCCAGCGTAGGGTTGTTGGCCAGCAGCCCGCCGTCCAGGAAGCGCCCGCTGGGCCGGAAGTAGGTGGGGGCTGCCCCACTGCTCCGGGCTGCCCGCCACACCAGCTGGTCTAGGGAGCAGGCAGAGCTGACCCAGCGGGGATACAAGACCCACGGGCTTCAGATCTCGGAGCACACGGAGGATAGTGCAGGACAAGGGAGCTCCTGGGAGCATTCGTTTTTTTGACAGAACTAGGGGTCAAACCCAGGACTTTTGCACAGAGCTTCACTCCTAGCCCAATTTTCATTTTTTATTTTGAAACAGGATCTTAGTAAGTTGCTCAGGCTGGGCTTGAAACGGCAATTCTCCTGCCTCAGCCTCCCAAAGTGCTGGGATCATAGGCAGAAGCCAGCACATGTAGCTAGTGCGGGGGAACACTTACAAAGCAGAACTCTCAGGCCTTTATGTCCTCTGGAAGGCAGAGTGCCACTGAACCCCTAGCAATGACTGTCCTCAGCCAATCAAGACCACAGCAAATGGGGGGGTGGGGGGGGGCAAGGGTGCCCAACGCTAAGCCCAAGAGTCCGCCCACCCTATGCAGCCTCTGGGCCAGTCCCTGCCCACAGACGTGTTGATGTTTGCACCTGAGGGCTGAGTCAGAGGCTTTAGGTTGACATTCTGGTTGAACCGTGGCTCCCGCGTGGCCTCTGGAGCCTCGTAATTCCGGAAGAGGTGCAGTTCAGCCGGCTGCCGGTCCGACAGTGTCCCTGTCAGCATCACTCTGGAGACGCAAGGAGGGAGGCACTCACCCACCCACCCGCCACCTTTCCCCTGCCCTGGCTCCGCCCCCCTTCATTCTCTCCAGGTGGGCTGTCTCCTGCAGTGCTGGGGCAGGACCTTGGCCTCCTTGAGGCAGTCTGGCAAACTTTGCCCCAGTTACTGGTGGGTTTATCCTTCTTGGTAATCCCTTCCAGGAATTCACCATGTGGGGGACACACCGCAGAAGGCCACTACAGGTAGTATTTATTAAAGCAAATACTGGAAAAACTGAAGCGTCTGTCACAGGACTGTCCGAGACCCCATGACTCCCTGAGCTTTGAACCTGGGACCCTGGTCCTACCCTGTGTCATCACAGAATGAGCAGAAGTGCTTGTGTGCTGAGAGGGCTGCGCCAGGGTGTGGTTATGCAGAGCGAGAGAGGGTTGGGAAATGCATTTTGTATACCACCACTGATTTTAAAACTCTGGGGCAGGGAGCATAGCCCCGTGGTTAGTGTTTGACTAGCATGCACAAGGCCCTAGGTTTGATTTCCTGGCACCACATAAAAATCAGCTGGGCGTGGTGGCACATGCCTATGATCCTAGTACTCAGGAGACTGAGGCAGGAAGACGGACGTGAATTTGAGGTCAGCCTGGACTACAGAGTGAGACCCTATCTCAAAAAAATGGCAAAATAAATAAATAAATAAATAAACCTTAGCAAGTGAGCTGGCTTTGCAGAAGGGAATTGCTTGGTGGCTATGGCTCAAGGGGGAGTAAGAGGACATTTCTCTTCTGATACTTTTCAATTCTACCCTATGAGTTGCTTGGCTATTATTGTGAGAGATTCAGACACTTCTCAGCACTGCTGGCACAGCCCCTGGAAACTGCCTTGTATTTAGAACTTTAAAAATGTTCTGGCTCTTTGATCTCAAAACTCTATCTTAGAAAGTCTACCCTAAAGAAGTAATCTTAAGTATAATGAACAATGTCCCCCCCCTTTTTTTTTCTTTTTTTTCCCCTGATGGTGACGGGGTCCTGGGCCTTCCCACTATGCTACGTCCCACACCATTCATTGGTTTTGATTTTGAGATAGTGCCTCCCTAGGTCAGTAAATTGTCCAGGCTGGGCTTGGGATCCCCTTGCCTCAGCCTCCTAGAATGCTGGGATTACAGGCCTGCAGCACTGCCACTCTCCAGGCAAAAGATTCTTACATAAGGCCATTTGTCACAAAGTAATTTGTTATGGTGAAAAAAATCTTTTTTTTTTTTTGAAATAAGGTCTAGCTCTGTAGTCCAGTTTGATCCTGAGCTTACTATTTAACCCAGGCCCAGAACACACAGCAATCCTCCTGCCTTAGGCTCCAGAGTGCTGGGATTATAGGCATGAACCACTTTATGTGGTACCGGGGAACTGAACCCAGGGCCTGTGTGCTTGGTAGGTGTGCACTCTAACCACTGAACTACACCCCCAGCCTCATTGAGAAACCTAACTGGAACAGCAGAAGGGGTAAGTGAACTATGAATATTTTGCAACCAACCAAAATTATGCTTACAGAGAGTTTGGAGTAACACAGGGTTATTTATTTTATTGTAAAGAATAAAAGAAAGGGAACAAAAAACTACAGAGAGAGAGAGAATATATGAGTAACTTCAGTTTCCCAAACTTAAGGCATCAACCCAAACATTCAAAAACACCAAAAAAAAAAAAAAAAAAAAATCCCAGAAGAAAGCCATACCTAGATAAACCGTAGTGCAGTGGCCCCAACCACCCTGGCGCCAGGGACAGGTTTAGTCAAAGACCACTCTCTTGAGGATGGGTGTGGGGGGGGTACTTGTTACACAGCAGGTTGTAGGAGGATAACCTTGAAATGGCGAGCAACACGGGGCTGGAGGAATGGCACAGAGGTTAAAGCTCTTCTCTTGCAAATGGAAGGCCCTCACTTCGATTCCCTAGCACCACATAAAGCTGGGCATGGTGGCGCATGCCTATAATCCCAGCACTTAGAAGGCTGAGGCAGGCAGATTGTCCTGAGCCAAGGCCAGTGAGTTCACGACTAGCCTGGGCTACAGAGCAAAGTGTTGTCTCAAAAAAAATAAAATAAATAAAATAAATAAATCTCAGCCCAAATGGCCAGCCACAGCAGGAGGGGACCTGTCAATCTTCTGTCACTGAGAACCTGATGGGACTGACAGGAGGCGGAGCTTTACTTACAGCTCTCCCAGCAACCCTGCCCTTCCAGGGCCACAGACCCTTGGCCCTTACTGGTCAGCAGCCCAGGGACTGGGGACCCCATCTCAGGCCACATGCATCAAGACAATAAACAACCTAACAAGAGCTTCCAAGGAAAAGGGAGCGACCACGTGTAGCGCAGTATCAGACTAAAACAGGGTTGGAGTGCAACACGGCATGAGCGGTACCTGACAAGTCCTAGAGGAAATCAGATCGCCAGGCTCAAAAACTAAGAGCAACGGAACAAACAGATGGATTTGATGGACAGACCAAGGGACGAATGGGGAGTGGGGGAGGGGGGAGGTAGGAAAAATGATGACGATGTGACAGGAAGCGCACTGATCCTGCAAGCTGAATGGAATCATTACGTGTCACAAGGCCTACGCGCACAAAGAAAACACCACCAGGCTAGAGTTCCAGTCAGCACAGTAAGAACAAGAGAAAGCTATTTCCAAATAGTTCTGCTAGTAGGGATTTTACAACCACCAAACCCTCCTTGGGGAAAGTAACAGCAATGTACTTTAGGCAGAAGGAAGGCGGGAAAGCCTGAGATGCAAGAAAAAATGTACAGCAAAGAAGTGGCACACACATGTGCACACATGCACACACATGTGCACACGCACACACATGTGCACACGCACACTCGCAGTGCTGCACGGAAGTCAGCTCACACTGTCCCACAAGATACTGCCAAGCCTGTGAACTGGTTGTTGAACTGTCAGCGGCCTGAAATGGGCCGTGGTGGGAGTGTTTCTGCCACAGGAACTAGCAAACACTACAAACAAGGCTCCCCGAGATGCGGAGCGAGATCACACCGGGCAGATGGAAGTCAGAGCCAAACACAAGGATGACGCTGGCAATTATACTGTCTTAAGAGACTTTAAAACCAGGCTGATTTACAACACAAACTTCTTACAAGATGAGAGAAGGCAGTAAGGAATTAAAGTGTCTTAAACTGCTTTACTATCTGAGAAAAAAGCAATACTACCAATTGAATTTAGACTTTTTAGAGTTAAGCACATGGGCTGGCGGGCAGCTCGGCATTACACTGGCATGCACCAGGCTCTGGGCTTGATCCCCAACACCATAAAAAATGTTAAATATGCACTAAACCCTACACAGAACTGAGTGTATAGATTTCAAACTATTAGGGACACAGTGGAATGTAATAATAAAAACTACTCAGTAAAGCTGAGGGTGGTGGTAGATCCCTGTAATCCCAGCTCCATTTTGGGAGACTGAGGCAGCAGGAGCCCCAGTTCAAGTCCAGCCTGAGCAACTTAGTGACTTAGGGAGACTCTCTCTCAACATAAAAAAAAAAAAAAGAATTAAAATGGGCTGGGAAAGCAGCGCCAGGCAACCCCTGGGCTCCTCCCCAGTACCACAGGGTCTGGTGAGGGGAGGGGATTTAAGTGAATCCAAATCAACCCAAGAAAGAGAAACAGACATACGTATCAAAATAGGGTGACACTTGTCACTCTAAATATATCATGAGTTCGAGTGTAGATGGGCTGGTCATGCAAGCTTGCCAGACACAATGAACCAAACCAAAGAGCTAAGTCAGGCTTAACTAATTAGTTAATTTGAGTAAGTTTATCACTATTAAAAACCTGCAGATATCAGGTAACAAAAGAGTAACAGATCAGACAAACAGCAAATGCACCCATGTGCTGTTTACAAGAGATACCTCCAGTGCGGAATGCCTGAGGAAGGCTGGCGAGGGCGCACTGCTCCTGTGACCACAGGAAAGCCCGCCTGCCTGTGTTACAGCACGCAAAAGAGACTGCACAGCAAACAGCGTTCCTACAGAGAAGGGGGGACGCTTCACAAATTGAGACACCAGGCGTCAGAGGGATGTGCAGCATCCAAATTGATGGCGCTCGCTGGGCCTGGCGCACAGGCTTATGACCCTAGCACTCGGGGAGGCTGAGGCAGAGGACGGCAGGTTCGCAAGTGCAAGCTCAGCCTGGGCAATTCAGCAAATGAACAAAAAGAGGTGGCTCAGGGAGAAGGCCCGGAGTCTGACCCTCGGTGCCACAAAAACAAACGAAAGCATATACACCTAGCAGAGTGCTGTAGGTGGAGATGTAGCTCAGTGATTGGAGTGCTTGCCTGGCAAGCGCAAGACCCTGGTTGACTCTCCAGCACCACATATAGGTTAGCTGGGCATGGGGCGCACGCCTGTAATCCCAGCACTCAGAAAGCTGAGGCAGGAGGATTGCTGTGAGTTCAAGGCCACTCCGGGCTACACAGCGAGTTCAGAACCAGTCTGGAACACAGAACAAGGACCCCTCTCCAGAAACAACAAACTAGCAGAGTATCAAGCTATACAGTAAAAATGGGCAGAATAAAACAGCAAAACAAAACAGATCTCCAGAGTGGGAGTTTCCAACATACATGAAGTTTGGGAGGCTGAGGCAGAAGGACTGCCATGATCTAGGCCATCTGGACTACACAGTGAGTTCAGGACAGACCAGCCTGAACTACAGAGTGAGACCATGTCTCAAAAACAAAGCAAAACAAAACAGAAATAAAGTAATATCAGTAAAGGGTGCAGAAGATCTGGAAGGCGAAACACTCCTGGCCAGGGTGGCGTGACATATATAGAACTTAACAGGTACACACACAGGACTTGCTTTTAAATTACGTATTTACAAAAACTAAGCAAAGAGGGCCACAGTCAGGTCGCTACTATTTTAAAGGACTTAAATCATGTTTCTGAGGCATAAAGAAGTGAACAACAGTAAGATAACTACTAACTGCCTGTGCTTAGGAGCTTCAAAAATGCCTTTTGAATAACCTATGCTTAAAAGAAAAAATCATAATGAAAATTAGAAGATGTTTTAAACTGAATAATAACAAATGTATTTGGGGATGTAATTAAAGGCAGCACTTAGGGAAAAATGGCCATGTGTGCATACACATGTGTGTATGTGTGTGCATCCATGTGTACACGTGTGTATATCTATATCTACAGTTGATCCCTCTTGCCTGTAGTTTTGATTTTCGTGGTTTCAGTTACCGATAATCAAATGTGTTCTAAAAATATTAAATGCAGTATTTTAAAAGTAAACAGTTCCTAAGTTTGAAATAGCAGGCCATTTGGAGAGGCGAGATGCCATCTCGCACTGGCCTGCTCGCACTGGAGTCAGCCCTGGCCCAGGACTTGTGGTCTCGGTTACCACACGGACTGTTCTGGTCACCACTGGAGGGACTGTGGCTACTATCCACAGTTTCAGACATTCCTGGAATTCCTGAAACCTGCCTAAAGGAAGCAGGGAAACTAACACACATACATGCGCGCGTGCGCACACACACACACACACACACACACACACACACACACAACACCAGATATAGAACATCAATGAGTAAAGGATTTATTTCAAGAAATTAAAAAAATAACCAGAACTAAGCATGGTCATGCACCCCTATAATCCCGGCACTCTGGGGGGGTGAGGCGGGAGGGTCGGTCACAAGTTCAATCCCAGCTTGGACAACAAAGTGAGACTCTGTCTCAAAATTAAAAAAAAAAAAAATGGCTGGGGATACAGGTCAGTGCAAAGGCCCTGGGTTTAATTCCCAGGGCCAGAAAAAGAGGGACCAGATATACAAGGGGTAAATATGAGTATAAATTAATGAAACAGAAGGCAACCAGGTGCTAGCACCATAAATGGGCAACAACAGGTGGCCTGAAAGGCTCACAGTCCAGCTGGAACCCTGAGGCAAGACTAACAGCGGAGAGCAGGGCCACAGACACCCAGAAACGCACAGAAACTGTGCCAGACCATCTGTCGGCCCTTGAAGGACAGTAAGAGAACACACTGAACAAGTCTATCCCAATAAATTTGAGGATTTACCTAAAATGGACACATTCCTAGAAAAGCAAGATTTAACCAAAAATAACTCAAAAGACAATGAAAAAAAACAGAAATTAATCCTACCATCAAAACGATTTCCACCCAGGAAACATCAGGCCTAAAAGGCTTTACTGTCAAATTCTAGCAAATATTCAAGGAAGAAGTAAATCCATATTATACTAACTCTTCCAGCAAACAGAAAAGGAAGAAGCAAACTCTCAAAATCCAAAAAGAAAAACAAGTCAAAGCAAAAATCCTACCCAAAACGTCAGCACGGCTCGTCAGAATTCGCTCGATTCCAGGCACCAGGGATGGAAACCGCAACACAAGCCGACAGCCACAGGCCCACGCTCGCAGCAGCCCTGTCCACACCAGCCAGGAGGCGGAGACAACAAAAGTCCACTGACAGACACGTGGGCACACGGAACACGGTACGGGTACAAAGGAGACCCTGACCCGCCTATGACACGCGTGTTCCCTTATGCTAGGTAAACAAGCCAGGCACCAAAGTGCAAATGTCACATGATTTCATTCACTGAGAACAGTCAAACTTACAAATGCAGAAAATAAAAAAGTGGGTGCCAGAGGGGTAGGAGAGAGAAGGACAGGGAGAGTAATTTAACGAGCAGACAGTTTCAGTTCTGCAAGATGAAAAAGTCCTGGAGATGCGCTGTACAGCAATATGGATGTCCTGAACGCCAGATCACGTGCCGGACGGTGAAGGAGGCGCAGCTTCTGCCAGGTGCTGTGCCAGTTTGGATCGGGAAAGCCCCCAGAAGCATCCAGTTTGGAAGGCAGTGCAACCACGGGGTTAGTCTACCGATCTCCTGTGCTGTAAGAGGTGGGCCTGATTGGAAGGGCCAGATCACTGGCACACGAGCTGGCAGGCTACGGGCAAGCCCCTCCCTCCCTCCCTGGCTCGGCTTCCTGTCCACCACCCGACGAACAGACGCCTTTCCCTGCTAGGCCTTCTGCCAGACCCTTCCTCCAGGACTGGGCTGAGACCTCCTGCAGCTGGAAGCTAAAATAACCCTTTCCTCCCTCAAGCTGGGGTGCTGGGTATTTTGTTCCACAAATAAAAAAGTAACTAGGACAGGAACACTTTAACATAACTAAAAACTTTTAACATAAATAAATAGAGTAGGGGTTAGGATTACAGCACTTTCCTAGCAAGTGCAAGGTCCTGGGTTTGATTCCTCAGCACCATATAAGCTGGAGGTGGTGTGCACACCTGACACCCCAACACTTGGGAAACTGAGGCAGGAGAACTGCAGTGAGTTCAAGACCAGCCTGGGCTACAAAGTGAGACCCTGTCTAAATGAATGAATGAACAAGTAAATAAAGACCTTGCAAGACACAAAGCATATGAAATATCTAATTTTAGTACAAGTGCTGCCGAAACAGGACCAATGAGATACCTAAGGATAAAAGCAACCATGCAAGATCTCTGTCTTACTTACTCTTCCGTCACGGTGACTCAACACCCAGCACCTACAATTTAGGGAGGGAGGATTTATTTTAGCTTACGGTTTCAGAAAGTCAGAGTCCATTCCCGGGTGGGCGGCTGGAAAATGGTGGGGTCGTACGGTGGGGCCACAGCTGGAGCCAGAGCTCTAGAGACAGAGACCCTCACAGCATGGAGGAGCAGAGCCGTCTGGGAGGAAGGGCGGGACCAGCACGCACCCCTCCAGGCCAAGCCCTAAGCATCGGCCCTTCCAGCCAGGCCCCTCCTCCAGGCAGTGCACAGTTATCTACAGGCACATGAGGCTTTTGGGGGACACTCCAGATCCAAATCACAACAATCTCTACAAACAAAATTACAAAACTGCAAACTGGGCATGGTGGTATATGTCTGCAATCCCAGAGGATAACATGTTCAAGTCTAGTCTGGGCAACTCAGTGAAACCTTGTGTCAAAACATAAAATTTTAAAAGGGCCAGGGATGTAGCTCAATGGGAAAGCCCTTGGTTCAATCCGAGCACCATAAAAACGGTGAACAAGGGGGCCGTCCGCAGCCGCTCCTCGTCGGCAGGTAGCCCGCTGAACGCGGGCTGGCGGCCTGCGCTGTGAGGCAGCCCCGTCACACCTTCTAGAAGCTCACAGCCTGGCTGGCAGACACAGCAGGCCCCACACCAGGTTGGGCGCACCACAGAGCGGCGGCCACGCTGCAGGCCGTCGGGAACAGTTCAGGCACGGCTGCCCAGCCTGGCCACTGGTTTCAGGTCATTCCCCTCCCTGAATGTGGCTCCCATATTTTTTACCTGCCAGGTAAAAACACACGCTGCGGAACTACACTCAGCAGAGGTCCCATGTGTGCTAGACACAAACACCCCAGCTGGGCTGCGTGAGCGGGGACACCGCCACTACGGAGCGGCTGGGGACACACAGACCCTCTCCCCTCAGGGTGCTGGAGGCTGAACCAGCTGACCAAGTGCAAAGGGCTGAGCTCCTGAGAATCAGCACTCGGTGGACGTTTTGGGGGCTATCTGGATCCCTGCCTACTGCAGAGGGTGCCCCACGTTCACTGTGTGCCCCCCCATCTCCACGGCTCTGAGCTCAGGAAAGGGGTCCGGATCTGACAGCCAGTCATCCCGAGAGACACCCCGTCCCTCCAGGCCCAGATCAAACCTGGGTGGGGCGTTTCGCTTGGTGCTGGGGTGATGCCCCTGAGCAGTCGCCTCATGCACATGGGATTGGCTCCTTTAACCTCTGGCATCGCAGGACTGTAGTCCGAGTCTACGGGCCCTAAACCGAAGGGCCAGCCAGGGCCATCTGAGGATAATCTTCCAGTGTGAACGCAGGAGCAAGTGCTGTTTGAGGTGTGACAAGGTGACTGGCCACGTTATGTGAAGGCCGGGACTTCCTTTGGCCTGGCCAGCAAGAATAGATCTGTCTAACCAGCCTCAGTTTTTTGTTTTGGGGGGCTTCGTTTGTTTTTGTTTTTGTGACAGGGTAACACTCTGTATGTAGTCCAGGCTGGTCCTGAATTCACAATGGAGCCTAGAGAGAGGAGGTCCAGGCCCTTAGGTCAGTCCCTCCTCTGCCATCTGGTGCCTGCCACACCCTTTCTCCTGCCCCATGTCCTCTGGAGAAGCTCCTTGGCTGAATGGGAGCTGCCGTCCCCAAGCTTCAAGGAGAGCTTAGGGCAGCACAAATTCCAGGGTGTGGGGGCTTACCTGGGCTTCTTGACATCTGTCATCTTGGTGTGCTCCCCAAACTCTCGCTTCAAGAACTCCTCCAGGGGTCCTGACTCGTAGGGCCGTGAGCCCCGGAACACCTCGTCCTTCATGCGGAAATACACGCCGCGCATGTAGGCCATGGACTTGCCTAGGAAGGGAGGGGGGAAGCTGGTGAGACCAGGACCACACACAGAATCCCGATGGGAGGGGACCACCTATGGGAACAATGGGCCAGCACGGGATAGAGCCTATGGAAAAGGGGTGTCCATTTGCCAAGGGGCCAGGCACACCTTAATTCCCGGGCCCTTCCTTGGTAACTTCCCACACAGGACTCTAATTTTGCATTACTTCCCTTTAAGAAGGGCCCTGAGAGGGTCAGGCATAGCTCTACCTCTACCCCATGTGAAACAGACACGGAGCTGGAGGCTAGCAGAGTCTCCCGTGCGAGCAGAGCACCCGCTAATGCCCGGCTTCGGCCCTGTGGGTGGCGGCGCACAGGCAACTTCCCAACCCGCTGCCGGAGTTCCTGGGCAGAAGGAAATGGCTCTGAAGAAGAACCAAACTTTTGTATAGAGGCTGTGGCTGCCATCACTGTGCCCACCCCAACTATGCTCTTCTGGGACAGAGCAGGCTCCTGTGAGACCAGAGAGGGGAGAAGAGGCTCCTGAGGCCAGGGGAGAGAGCAGGGCAGACCGCTGGACACTAGACCTGACTCTGTCCAAGTCACTGTGTGACCTCTCTGGTCCTCATTTTTCCCATCTTCTCAGCTCACAGGGCTAGAGTGAGAATCATCCAAGTGAAATTAAACATGAGCTGACAAAATGCTATAGATGCCCCTGCAACCTGCCACCTGACGACCCTCCCTAACCCCAGGCTCCCTGGGGCTGTCTGGGCCCCAGGTCCCTGCTGTACTCAGCACTGCCCAGCCTCCTTACACAGCTCAGAAAATTTCTGATGCCTCTGACGCCTATGTCCCCATCTGACTGGGAGCTCTGAGATGGGTCTTCAGTTCTGCAGCCCCAGAGTCCAGAGGCCCCAGTGGCCCCTGAGGAAGGGTCTTCCCTGGCACCTTTAGAGCTATGGGCCACCAGGAGCCAGATGTGGAAGATGCTTTGGAAAAAATACAATCTGACCAGTGCCAAGGCAGGGAACACCAGCTGGGGACCTGGAAGCCAAGGACAATGGTCACGGTGGGTGGCCAAGCCCTGATTTGGGAATGCTGCCCCAGCCAGCATCAAGAGCTCAAACAGCTCCCCACAGGAGATGGCATTTCAACTGCAGAACTGGCGTATCTAGCAGCCTATCCGACAGCCAAGCAGCCTGTCACCTCTGCAAGGACACACAGAAGTTAGGATCAGGAGCCTATGATCTGCTAGACTGGAAACTCAGGGGACTTCTCTGGCCCAACAACCCCATGGATGAGTGCTGTGACCCCGGGCCACCCTTCCTGCAAGGGCCTTGATTCCTGGGGAGAGCACGAGTACGCAGACAGGGCTCTGGAATCTGGGGACTGAGGGCTCCTCTGTCCTGAGATTACACAGCCTCTGACATCAGAGCGGTTTCCTTACTTGCAGCAGGTGGTGGGCCCCACAGTGCTGCTGGGCAGGAGTGCGGGGAGGCTGAGACAAGGCCACCAATGCATGCATGCTTCCTCCACTGGCTCCGCCCTCTGGGGTTGGTGAAGCCCTTGAGCCCAAGCCAGGGCCCACCCTGCTCCTTCCAGCCCCAGACCACACCACTGGCAGACCCCATGAAGATCAGGCAGGCCTTGCCCTAGCCCTGCCCGGCCCCACACACTCCACTTTTTGCACAGTTCTGCAAACACACTTAGCCACTCTGAGTGCAGGTCTCAGCCCACCTCGCGCTGCCCACCCAAGGCCACACTCACTGTGCAGGATTGCCAGGGCCAGGATGCCCCCTGTGCTGGTGCCCGCCACCCAGTCAAAGAGGTCCCTGGTGGCCATGCCCGAGGCCTTCTCGATGGCAATGAGCAGCTGGATGATGACCAGGCCTTTCACACCACCTCCGTCCAGGCAGAGCAGGTGGTCGTGGCTGCAGGGAAGATGGCACCGGAGTGAGGAGGGCTGCCGGCCACCTGGGACCCACCCCTGTACTCTCAGCCTCACCCTCGAGCACCTGCGCCCTGCAGGCTCACAAAGCTGGCAGAGCCTGCCACGGTGCCTATGTGCCGCGGGAGGGTGGGGGGGGGTGGGGGGGAGGTGGCAAAGGAAATATCACGCAGTGTCAGGAGATGCACAGAAAGAGGTGGGTGGAGGAGCGGGGCAGGGACACCTCACTGAGCACGTGTGGTCATGTACCCTGTGCCGGTCTCCCCGGCTCTGGGGCAGAAGCTCCCTGAGGCAGTGCCCTGCTGGGGGCAGTTCCAGGTTTGACCCAAGGCAGGTACCTTCTGGAAATCTTCTGGAAGTAAACACCGTGAGGGAAGAATAGCTGGTCCCTACATCCAGGTGGGGTGCAAGTGGTGGGGGTCAGGGCCTCCACTCAAGGAGATTCGGAGGAGGGAGGTCACCAGCACTACCTCTCTTCATCGCCCCATGCCCGGTCGAGGACGCTCCCTGCTACTCACGCCCTTCTCTGAGTGAGGAAGGACGCTCAGAAGCTAGGAGACCAGCACACAGTCACACGGCTGATGACTCAGGAGCTGGTGCCCAGATCCTGCCCAGCTTAGCCCCCAGGGTGACAGAGCATGGCAGGTACCCGCCCTGCTTGGCCTGGCCCTAGAGGAGCCCCATCATCTGAGCTCATCCCTTCTTCTTGGTCTCCTCCTCACCTTTCCATATCGGTTGGACTCATGGGTGTGAGAAGCCGGCCCAGTGCCAGTACGTCCTCCTGCACAGCCGGCCCGGCCCTGTCTCCTTGTTTACTTTCCGTGCAGCTCTGTGCCCAGTGGACACAGGAGAGCCAGGTACGACAGAACTGTGCCCACCTCTGAGGCCTTCTGGACCAGGTCCCACCCACTCAGTGGCCCAGAGGGTGGCAGGGAAGGGGAAACGGACCTGTCCCTGGAGGCCTGGAGAGCCCTGGGCAGGAAGGCTGGGACAAACAAGAGTTCCCTAGGGTGCACAGCTGGTGACAAAGGCCACCTGGAGGGTACAGACTGGGTTACGTGGCTCACGCTCCCTGTGGGGGGCCCCGGGGTCTCCTGACTCTCATTTCACTCCACCTCCAGCCCCGACCCCACTAGAAGTTCTGCCTCTCATCCTGCTCTGGCCAAGAACTATCAATTCTCCCTGAGTGGGCTGAGGGCGTAGCTAGTGGTTGGAGTGCTTGCCTAGAAGAACCCGAGTTTGATTCCCCACAACCACAAAAGCCGGGTGTGGTGGTGCACACCTATAATTTCAGCATTCAAGAGGCTGAGGCAGGACTGCCTGAGTTCAAGGCCAGCCTAGGGATACAGTGAGCACAGGACCAGTCTGAACTACAGAGCAAGACCTTGTTTAAAAAAAGAAGAAAAAGAAAAAATCCTGAGTACCTGTGCAGGGTATATGTTCACGTGTATACACACACACACGTGTGCACTGGCACACACAAATGCAGGAGGCTCGGCGGGGACAGGCCAGATGCTCCTGGTCAGAGGTGTGGCCGTGGGAATGAGTGGGATGCACTGAAGGGTGCTGACACCTTCAGAGGCAAAGTGCGATCTGGCTGCCTGGCCGGGGGCAGGGGATGCCTCCCACAAGGGAGGTCACACTCTCTGCAGCGGGTGGCAGTGGGTAACCACCTCAAGAGACCAACAGAAAGGACCTGGGTTTGGAAGCCCTGGCAGGGCTCCACACTGCCACACTCTGAGACCCTGAGCAAGTCTCACCAGCTCTCGGGGGGCTCAGGCCTAGCTAGTATCAGCAAAACAAGGCTGCCGCTCCTCCCTGGGAAATCGCCAGGGACAGGGAAAGACAGAACAAATAACTCAAACAAAATCAAAGCCTTCTGAACCCAAAGGGAGAGCAGAGAGGCACAGGGCAGCAATTCCTTTGTCCTGGTACCAGGGCCAGTGCCTCGGAAGTGCCCTCTGACCCCCACCCACACGTGCCTCTGCAGTGCACCTGGGGTGGGTAGCTTGGAATCTGTGGAGGAAGGTGGGTGGGAAGGCCAGGTGGAGGCCCAGGGAAATGTCCCTGTGGTCCCTCTCCAGAGGGTCCAGTGGCCATGCCCTCCTATGCACTGTGACAAGGGAGCAAGGCAGTGACACTGCACTGCCCGGAACCCGTTTCCTGACTGCGCTGGTACCTGGGCCTATACCAGCTGTCATGGGCGAGGGAGCAGCATAGGCCCAAGGACAGTGTCTTTGCTGTGAACTATGGAACCAAGAGAAGGGTTGGCACGCAGGGCCTGGTGGGGACCAGGAAAAGCCCAAGTGTCATGGAGCAGCAGGCGGCAGGGCTCCACATACACACTGCACACAGGCCCCTGCCCTCAAGTCACTTACGTCCGTTTCTTGTCCCTCATGGAGCTCAGGATGAAGGGTGGCTTCCGGGAGCGGGATATGTGCACAAGGTCCTCTAGCTCTGTGAGGGACAGGGGGCGTGCTGAGCCAGCGAGTCCCTGACCAGCACCCTCTGGGTCCCTAGAGCTAACATGGAGCTGTGCCCGCACCCCACTACCGCGCCCTCTTGTGGCAGTTTCCACCCCACTGCCCCTGTCATCTCCTCCAGAAAGGCAGTGTGCGGCCCCTCTGCGTCCCCTCCAAGCCCCAGGGTAAAGCCTGGCCAGAGGCCACAGGTCTGCCAGCAAGAGATAGGCTGCAGCTGGGAGGGGATGGCACTGCCCTGGAAGGGGCGCCCCGAGCTGCCCAGCGGCCCCCAGACCCTCCCCAGTGTCTTCCTTGGACATTCCGAGGCATGAGCACCATCAGCACTCGGTGTGCTTGCGGTGTGCTCTGTGCCCTGCAGGCACAAAGCATAATTCTGTGCCTCTGAGCCAACGCTGCTGACGGCCACCAGGAGCAGGGTAAGAGCCACCGGCCCCCACTTACAGCAGAGTGGGCTCCAAAGGGGCAAGGTCTCTGAGCCAACAGGTCTGGGTGAGGACATGGCTAAGAGCTGAACTCCACAAATTGAAGGAGATTTCCCAGCCACCCTGAGACCACACTCGTCCTGGTCCTCAAGCCGGAAGCTTCCTCAGTGGCCTCCGGCGCAGGTTCATCCCATCACTGCATCCAGCCTTTCTCTGTGCCCGTCACACACTCACCCTCCTGACAAGCAGCACAGCCCCAGGTGCCCAGCCCAGCAGTGCTCTGGGACTCTGCCCAGCACCCGCCTGCCACTACAAGGGAGGCTAGCAGCAGCAAGGCAGGCACACCAGGTGCAGGCCCACGGTGCAGGCAGGGTAAGCAGCGACCAGGGGCTGGCAGGCAGGGGCGGGTGAGATGCCAGCGAGAGAGCGGGAGAGGTGCCCATGCGTGCGGCTGAGGCGCAGGCGAGGGAGCGAGAGCCATGCTACCATGCGGCACAGCTGGGCTCGGCGGCCTCTCTATGCCCCAGGCATTACCCATTTGCCAACGTGCCCCAGGCCCACTGTCCAGCCTGGCTTGGGTGACTGACTGCCTGTAAAATGGAGAGACAGAGATGGAGATGGGCAGGGACAGAGGTGGCTTCCGCTCCGCACATCAGGCATGCCAGGTGTGGCCAGGCCAACAAGAGCTGGAAGATCTGGAGACTGCCTCCTCACAGGTAAAGGAAGGTCTGACCTGCGCTCTGATTAGGAACCCTACTCCCCTAAAACCTAGGGCTCTGAGTAGGCCAGGCCACAGAAAGCCCTGAGTGGTCTCCCTGAGCCCTCTGGGGCTGTATCCAAGGGACGGATTTGCTGGTTTCCTGGCCATGTGTAAAGCCTGTAAGTCTCCGAGGAGGCCAGCAGGGGGCATAACAGGCCTCCTACCGGAGAGAGTCAATCTGACAGCGTTAAAGCCTGAGAGCCAGGAACTCAGGGGCCCTAACAGCACCCCCTTGAGGACCACCCTGAGCTCCCAGATGTCGAGAAGAGGCCATGAGAGCGCCGTGAGAAATGCCTGACCTGAGACCATGTCCGGGATGCCCTCTCGGGGAACAGACATGGGACTCGGCCGGGATCCTCCTAGGCCTCTGAGATCTGTGGGCTGCTGGCTGCCTGCACTGGATGACAACTCCTGCCCTGGCCTGTTGCCTTCCTATGAGGACTGCTCTGGTTCCAGGCTGAGCCCAGCCAGGCTAGGGAGGAGGGGATAGGAACGGGGGGGAGGGGGGGGAGCAGCCTACCTAGGTTGTTTAGGCAGATCGCCGGGGGCTGAGCTCGTCCCAGGGAGAAGGGGTGAGGTGATGCTGCCGAGCCCTGCCCTGTGGGGACCTCTTGGAGGCGTGGGAGTCTGCAGTCAGCCCCTACGGTTCCCAGCAGAGTCAAGAGCGCCCTCCTGGTATCAGCTTGTCATGGTGGGGAGGGGAGATGGCAGAGGATGGAAAGGGTCAGCATGCAGGGGAGCAGCTCCCCCTCCGCACATGGCCTCCCGCCCATCTACCGGATGACCCGGGAGTGCAGAAGTCCTGACCAGCTTCGGGGACATGCGTGGCCTGGGGAGGGGCTGGGAGCCCAGCGTGGGACCTGGCTGGAGGAGGATGGCAGAACTGTCCTTCTGATTTGGGGGGAATTCCTTCTCTCCAGTCAAGGAAGTGGGGCTCCTACTTCCATGGACAAGAGTTCTCAAAAAAGCTGAGTGGACAGTGTCAGAGTTGGAAAGGAATGAGCCAGCTAACCAGTGGGCACATGCACATGCCACCGTCCCCTACATACACAGCCAAGCATGCACCCACACTAATCTCTACAGCTCCCTAAAACCCTCCAGATTCTCTGCAGGACTCAGTCCTTCCAGCTCTGAAACCAGACTTGTGGGGCCAGGGCTCAGTGCATGCGCATGCACGGTAGTGTACACACAGTGCACATGCAGTGCACATGCAGGGCCTGTGAGTGAGGCATGTGTGCTAGCCTATGGCTGGCTGGCTGCGGCCTGCCCTGCCCCACCCCTCTGAGGAGCCTGAATATCCCGTGATGGACTGCAGCTGCATGGGCCAGGCCAGGGTGGGCCTTCATCTGCCGCCCAGGGCCCTGGGGAAAGGAAGCTGACTCTTGAGTCCCATGTGCTCCTGGCCACTCACTACCAGCAGGGAGAAGCCGGGGCTCCCCTCCTCCTCAGGGCCTGCCTCCCACCTCTACCCAACTCTGGGTCCCAAGGGCAGGTAACTTACGTTTGCTGATCTTGGAGGCTATGAAGGCAGGAGTCTCCCCAAAGTCATTCGGGGCGTCCACCTCTGCGCCAAACACAATGAGGGCCTTGATCATCTCTACATTTTCTTTCTGTTGAGGATTGGGAAGGGCGTCTCATCAGTACGCCTCTCGTGTATCTGGCACTCCAAATCCGCATTATGAAGGCCTGTGCCCTAACTAACAGCCTTCAAAAGCTTTGTAATCCAGGCAGAGACTGCCTAGTAGCACAGCCTATAATCCCAGACCTTCGGGAGCTGGAGGTAGGATGCTAAGGTGTGTGTGTGGGGTCGGGGGGTTCTCAAGTCCAAGCCCAGCCTGGGCAACTTAGCAACTTGGCTAGTTCCTCTTCAAAGGAAGCAAGGTACCTGTCAACCCTGACCCAGGAGCTCTGGGACAAAGGGGCCAGCTGATGACTTTTTTTTTTTTTTTTTTTTTTTTGAGACAGGGTCTCACTCTGTAGCCCAGGCTGGCCTTGGACTCATGTCAATCCTCCTGCCTCAGCCTCCCAATTTGTGGGACCCTGACTAGGCCTGGGATGATTGTAGGTAGCAGTGGCTCATACCCCTATAATCTCGCTGCTCGAGATGAGACTGGCAGATGTAGGGCCATTCACTCTTATCTCAGACCTAGGATAGGCCACAGCTCATTATATCCAAATTCCTAATTTTCCCCTACTTCCAGACCCTTACCAGAAATCACATGGTCAGATTTCAAAAGACCTGCCATGCAAATTAGGCTACTTTCAGACTCCAAAAATCCCCCTAATCAGTGTATGACCCTTGCCCTGTTACCTGGTGGATCCACCTCCCTTAAACTGCTTATAAGCCTGGCCCTCACCTTCAGTAAACGAACTGTTAACACCGATTTAGCCTCCCTGCTCCCCCAAGACTTCGCTGGCTCCTGATCACCAGGTGGCCAGCCGTGGCCAGGAACCCCAGACCCTGACACCGAGTGCTGGGGTTACAGGCTTATGTGGTGCTGGGGAGTCAAACTCCAGTACTTGGCACTGACTTAGGACTTGCTAGGCAAGTGCTTTAACCGCTAAGCCATTCCTCTAGTCTCCAGCTGATGACAATTTTCAGGAGAAAGAGGGAGAGGGTAAGTGAGGTCTGGCAGAGACTAGGAAGTCTAAGCACACACCCTCCCCAACAGCAGCCTTCAAGAGCAGCTTTTCTCCACAGAGAGCCTTGGAATTGAACTTCTGGCCCTAGGGCAGAGAGCTGGGACTTGGCTACACAGGGTAACCCAGCAGACTGGTGTCATAGAAATCTGAGCTCTAGTCTTCTTGCTTCCTTCTCTTGGCTCCTGCCTAGAGAATGAGTGGTGGGTCTAGAATGGGGTCTCCCAGACTGTTCCTCATTTTCCGCGAGGACTTAAAGGGGTCCAGCTACATATGCGCTTCAGCCATCAGTAAGGCGCTCCTTAGAGCTGCTTTCTGACTACTAGGTGTTGGAGTACTATTCACGGTAGTGACACAACACTGCCTGCCAAGTACATTTAAGTATGCTTTTAAAAATATGCCAACTTAAGTCACTAAGTATGTAACTATAAAAGTAGCTGATGAATGTACCAAAAACCACGAAGATGGTACATAAATGGTTAGACTACGAGATGCAGCGAAGCAAACCAGCAATCCTCAAGGCAGGTTGCAGGGCCCACGAGTGCACAAGATTATTTCAGTGTCTGTGAGGTTAAAACTGTTTTTAGGAAAGTGCCGACACCTTCTGCACCTTTTGTATTGCGCTGAATTTGGCACTGACGGCACAGACTGCGGGTGCCTCAGCACTGCTCAAGACAATGGCATCAAACAGCAGCCGTGACACTTCTTGCTCTGCTACACACTCAAGAGGGTTAAAAAAATAAAAAGCTAGTTTCACCTAAGAATATCCTTGATGAGCCAGGCATGACAGCGCACGGAATCCCAGGAATTTAGGGGGCTAAGGTAGGGGCGGCTAGAGATTGAGGCCAGCCTAAGAAACTTAGCAAAACCCTACCTCAAGATTTAAAAACTAAGAGGGGGCTGGAGGAGTAGCACAGCGGTTAGAGTGCTTGCCTCGCAAGGCCAAGGCCCTGAGTTTGATCCCTCAATACCACACAACTAGACGTGGCGGCGCACACCTGTCATCTCAGTACTTACAAGACTGAGGCAGAAAGACTGCTGTGAGTTCAAGGCCCGCTTGGGCTACATAGTGAGTTCAAGACCAGCATGGACTACACAGCAAGATCCTACCTCAAAAAAAGATAAAATAAAAGAGAAATTTAAAAATAAAATTTAAAAAGGCTGAGGGTGCAGCTCAGTGATGGATCATCTGTCTAACACGTATGATATCCTGGGTTCACAAACAAAAACAAGTAAGAAAACACCAAGAAGAAAAGCCCTAGACAAAGCAGTAAGAATTATGCAGCTGTCTGAGTCGTCAGCTCAACTAGCTGCTTTTGTCCTGGACACCATTTGTACCGCAAAGAATGACTGGCACACCACTGAGGAGTGCTCAGCCTTGCATACTCAGGAGATACTGTCTCCAAAGTGAAGAGAGCAAGCGTGCTGCTGAGAGAGAGAGAAGAAAGAAAGACAGACAGGAAAGAAGGAAGGAAGGAAGGAAGGAAGGAAGGAAGGAAGGAAGGAAGGAAGGAAGGAAACACAGTCGTATTCTTTGCTCATGTAAAATTCGAGCTTTCAAGCAACATTCGAAATTTTAGACTGGGCCCAATGGCACAGGCCTATAATTCCAGTACTCTGTGAGGCTGAAGCAGGAGGACTCTAAATTCAAGCCTGGACAACACAGTAACTTTGAAAGACCTTGTCTCAAAACCAAAACCAAAAATGTGCTGAGGATATAGCACAGTACAAAGGCCCTGGGTTCTATCCCTAGTATAGCCCCCCAAATTAAAACTTTAGAAAACCTGCATATATCATGACGGGCTTGACAACATCCCCAAATTGGAAAGTATTTCCGGTAGGTGGGTGGTGAGATTTACAAATGTGGGGTTTTGATACAAGGCCAAGTATCCCCTAGTCTAAAAGTTCAAAATGCTCCAAAACCTGAAACTTTTTAAGTACAAGTTTTAGATTTTTGAAACACTCCAGATTTTCAGATTGGGGAAGCCCAAAGGACCAAGTCCAAGCTGCTTTCCTCATTCACCAACGTTTTGTTTTTGAAAGTTCTCGGGGGCTGGCGTGTGGGAATGGCGAAGCAAAGTGAGAATGATCCAACGCGACAGGCGTACACACCGATTTCTCAAGCTGAGTGTAATTATCATGTACCACAATGTCATATAATAAATAATAGAAGAAAGACAGAATAAGGTCCTCCCTCATAACAACAATATGTTAGCATGTGCTTGGTTTATTATTGTTTTAAATGAATTGATAAATATTTCTGAAATTGCCTAAACTTCTGAAACATGCCCTAGCTAGATAAAAATCCGTATGAGGAACAAGGTGTCCGGCGTCCTCCGTTTGCTGAGCAGGTCAGGGGACACCCAGCCTGCAGAGCACCTGGAGCACACCCGTGCAGCACTGTCAAGGAAGCCCCGGGCAAGACTCGACATTTAATAAATCCAGGAGCTTTTCTGTAGTAATATAGGAAGATCACTTTTAAGTTGATGTTTTTCTAGCACTGCAGATCAACCCCAGAGCCTCTGCACTGGGCTATACCCCCAGCCTTTTTTTTTTTTTTTTCTTTTGAGACAGGGTCTATCCAGCCAAGTTTCCGAACGTCCCAAGCTGGGCTCTCACTTGCAATCCTCCTGCCTCAGCCTGCCAGAGTGCCAGAAATACAGATGTGCGCCGCCGCGCCCGGCTAAGTGCTAACTTCATACCAGTGTTTTCACCAGTACTAGTATAAAGGGCTCAAACTGACCAGAAAGCTTGAAACTACCATACTTCATTCTTCTAAGGGCCCACTCAGCGGTAGGAGCACCCACAGTCTGATGTATTGCTTCAGCACCTTGGGCAACAATGTCTTCACAACAGTTACAACTTGTGGTACAAAACAGACTGTCTCTGAATTTGTCCTGACTCCACTTCTTTTAGAGTCGCAGGGCACTCCTGCTCTCTGATTCAGACTTGCTAAACAGATGTGTGTCCTTACGGTATTACCGCAGAACACGTGCACATGCAGTATGCCTGTGCTGTGATCCTAGCCCCTCCCCAAGGGGTAATGTAGCCACGCCATGGCTGTGTAGCAGGGGCCACAACAGGGCGCAGCACTCCACCGCCCACGGCTACCCCTCTGCATAAGCAGCCCTGCTGCCCAGGGAGACGAGAGCAGTCGTAGGGGGACGCTCCTCCCTGGGCTGAGGGGCCCTGAGGTCTGGGAGCTGCCCACTCCCCACCAGCTACTGAACAGATCACATGGACAGTCTGTGCAGTGACCAAAATCTCACCACGAATCCCTCTGACTCAGCCAGGCTGGCATCTGTGCCACCATTTTCCAGATGAGGAAATCATGGGAATCATGTGGCTCACTCCTGGTACCCATGGCAACGTCACATGCCCAAAGCCAAAACCAGGCTACAGTTGTCCCTTTCACACTGTGTGAGTGTCAACCTGGGGACACAAGCGGCAAAGATCCCGGAGATGGGGCTGGGGCGCACGTGGGCGGGGCTCACCGACATGGCCAGGTGCAGTGGGGTGTTGCCGTGCTCCCCGCGGGCCCCGGCGTTGGCCCCGTAGGTCAGCAGTGCCATGGCGCATTCGTAGCGGTTGCGCATCACTGCCACGTGTAGGGCTGTGCTCCCGCAGGCGCTGGGGCTGTCCACGTCGCAACCTCGCTTCAGCAGCATGCGGGCCATCTGAGGAGGACAGGCGGTCAGCCCAGGTGCTCAGGGTGCGGCTGTGACCTACGGCACCTGAGCAAGGCCGCCTCCCCCTGAGCAGCCTTTGGGTGTAGGCCCCCAGAAAGATCTAGCATATCAGAGTCAGGCAGACCTACGTTCCGGGGTGCCCTAGACTCTGGCTCTCTTACCAGCGTCCCAGGGACTGGGGAACAAAAAGCCAAAGGCGTGCCGACTGGCTCAACTTGGGAGCTAACCAGGCCCTGATCCTCCCTCAGGGGCTCCTCTGCGTCCGACCCCAAAGTGCCTAACCGCCTGTGGCAGGGACAACCCGTCACTGGGCCTCTCTGTAGCACATCCCTGCCCCTCCACAGACCTGGAGCCGCAGGACCATAGTGGGGACCTGGGCTTCAGAGCTAGACGCACCTGAGCCCAAAGCCAGGCCCCCGACAACTATCGGGGGCTGGGTGTCACCACAGCCCTCTGCCCCTTGATCTCTTCATGAAGCATGCTGCTCACAGGGTGCAGTGATGAGGAACGAGGAGACACACACGAAAGGCCTGGCTGGTATCTCACTCCTAGAACCCCGCTGCCCAGCAGGCTGGCCTCGCCCTCCCCGTGGCCTGCCAGGATCCTGGGGGCACCCAGGGCATGCCGAGCTGTGCTTCCTGGAGATAAGAGACCAGCCCCTGTCCACTCGGGGGCGATGCTCAGCTCAGGGACGCCCCTCCGGGGAAGCGCTGACTGCTGTGGCGTCACCATCCCACCTTCTACTGGGGAGGCACTTCACGACTCACGCAGAATTCTCATGTGGTACCTTCATGGCTTTGCATCACCTCCACAGACAGGCCACAGGACCCCTGACTCACAGATGAATAAACTAAGGCACAAGGGGACCGAGGCACACTGCCACCCAGCCAGGGAGCAGCAGAGCAACGCCAGGACTGCGATTCTCCTTGGAACTATTTGCCCGCGGGCCCACCATGAGACCCAGTTTCCAAGTTTCACCTTTCGAGTCCCTTTTGGTGCCCTGACCCACAGGCACTGAGGGCACAGGGGCCTACCTCTGCCCCCACTGGCCCTCAGACTGTGTACCTCGGCATTCTTGGCCCAGTGCAGCGGGCTGGCTCCATAGCGAGGGTCTTTGCTGTGAATCTGGCTGCTGTCCATGCCGATGATCATTTCAGCACACCTAGGGACAAGAGAGAGAAGCCCAGGGGCAGCGAGGAGAGGCGGGGGCTGAGCTGGCTGTGGGCGAGGCCAGGACCCAGGGCTTCACCTGCAAGCAAAGGTGCAACAAAACCAACCAACTAGCTGGGTGCAGTGCTGCATGCCAGTCCAGATATGGTTCCCCCTGGGCAGTATTTTGAGGGTTTTTTTCGTCACTTTGGTCCCATGAACATCTCACATAGAGAAGCACTTTCCCAAGACCAGGGTTTCCGAAGTCGGGAAGAAGGGAGGAGATGAGTGTGTGGTCCACAGCCCCCCTAAGGCCTGGCCATGGCACTTGCCGTAACTCTTGAACCAGGAAGGAGACACATTTGGGCAGACGGGGCCCTGGCCCGTCTGGCTGAGCGCCCTCAGGCTCCGAGCCCAGTACAGATGTCACCAAGCACTGCAACAGCGCACTGTGACGAGGTGGCCCTCCCCCAGGCCTTGGGTTTGCATCAGACCTGGAATTAGAGTGCCACTAGGGAAGCCACAAAGGGGACCTCAGCGAAGACCCAGACTGGAAGATTTTTTTCCATTCTGACAGAGGTAGGGTCTGGTCAAAAATGAAAGTCACTATAGAAAAATCCTGCAATGGGCCTGCTTCCACAGTACACATACTAAAATTAGGAAAATTCTGCAAGTTCTATTCCACGCATAGTTCATTTTGCAGACCAAGAGTCATACCCACTACACACTTATCATCAAGCAAGTCCTGGTGCTAGATCAGCCCCCGGCATACTACCCTATGAGGCTGGCAGGCCAGGAGGCTCTGGCTCCCTGGGGCCGGGGACAGGCAGGTGAGAGGCGGGGCAGGGAAGCCTTACCCCTTCTGGGAGAACTTCATGGCCACGTGGATCGGGTAGCCGCCGGGCCCCACGACGCTGCAGCGCGCGCCGCACAGCAGCAGCGCCCGCACCATCTCCTCCTTCCCCAGCTGGCAGGCCAGGTGCAGCGGGGTCAGCCCCTGGTTGTTCACCCGGTTCACACCAGCTGCCGCGTTCTTCCCCAGGAGCTAAGAGCAGGGCATGAGGGCGGCTGCAGTCCCACAGAGACCCCTGCGTGCCCCTCCCTAACCACTGGGGCCACCTCCCCCGGGGACCAAAAAGGGAGCGAGGGTTGACTCCACGATGACGCCAATGAGGCCTAGGAAGAAAAGGAAGCCAACTGCACCTGTGTGGTAAAGGTGGGGGGTGTGGGTCTGGCACGACTGCAGCTCACATGAAAACTCTTCAGTCAAGAAAGTTATGTCAGGTGCAGTGGTACACACCTGTGTTTGGAGTACTCTGATGCACTCAGTACTGAGTAGGCTGATGCGGGAGGATGGTAAACTTGAGGCAGCCTAGGAAAATCCACAACTACTTAGCTAGACCTGGGCTCAAAAAAAAAAAAAAAAAAAATACTGGGATGTAGCTCAAGGCAAAGGACCCGGCTTCAACTCTGAGTACTACAAAATAAATAACATTCATATCGGGGGGACAAGGGGTTCTAGGTGGCAGTGATTCTTGCTTTCCAATGTGTATCCTCTGTCCTGCCTGAATTTTTTTTCTACATGCAGACTATATGTTCTCAATAAAAGAGCACAGTCTTCCCTTTGCATCTACAAATCGGTTCCAGGACGCCCTCTCCCAGTGTAGATACCAACATCCACATTTCCATAAAATGTTACCAGATATTCACAAAATTTACATATAAATTTATACATGTACTGATTCTGGTTATTTCTTTATGAGACAGAATCCTGCAAAGTACATGCTAACAGTGGTTATACTGCATACACTGTATTATTTACAGAATAAGAGTAAGAAAAAAGTCTGCACAGGTTCTGTACAGATGTAACTTTTTTTCCTAATTTTTCTGTCTTCATTTGGTTGAATCTGTGAAGGCTACTGTGGCTGGATCTGGAACGTCCCCCAAAGGTCTCATGTATTTAGATGTTCTAGACTGCCTATGGAACCGTGTGCCTCCCAGTCGACGGGCTCTTCCCTAGGAGCTGAGAGCAGGGCACGACGGTGGGCTGCCTGGGGGAGATGAGGGCCCAGTCTGGAGGGGTGGACTACAGGCATGTAAAGTGGATCACAAGCGTGTAAGTTAGGATGAACGACGTGTGGGGGCCACACCTTCCACACCTGGATCCAGGAGGGGCTGATCACTGGGCTGAGACCTGGAAGGACACATAAGCCGCCTCCTGCCTTCCTTGAGGACTGGCCTCCACTACTGTCAACTGCCTGCCCGTTTGTGATGTCGTGAGAAGCCACCTCCACCTCTCTCTCTGCCATGTACTTCAACTGCTGCTGGCTGACACTGAATGGACTGTGACCTTCTGAAACTGTGAGTGAAAACAAACCTTTCCTTTCCTAAATTTGTGGGTGTCAGGTATCGAGTCACAGCAACGACAAAGTAATTAAGACAATCGCAAACCCACAGGTAGAGGGAGGAGTGTCCTGGTACTAGGAGGAGAAAAGAAAGGCTTTCTTTTATTTTTTTCTTTCTTCTTCTTCTTCTTTTTTTTTTTTTGAGACAAGGTCTTACTCTGTAGTCTAGGCTGGTTCTGATGCATTGTGTAGCCCAGGCTGGCCTTGGACTCAGAACAATCTGCCTGCCTCAGCCTCCTGAGTGCTGGGATTACAGGCGAGCATGCCACCACGCCCAGGTTTACGTGGTGCTGGGGACCCAACTCAGAGCCTCACGTTTGCAAGGCAAGTGCTTTAACTGCTGTGCCACTCCTCACTAAATGCCTTGTCCTTGAGGTTAACTGTGACCACTAGGTCACTTCTTAGCAGCCCTGCTTGGCCTGTGGTTAGGCCAGGGACACAGCAGGAGGGCAAGTGGCTGCTGACCAGTTGGAAGTCAGGGCCAGCCTTTGCCCAGCTCTGTGGATCTCAGTGATCAAACTTTGTTTTTAGACAGGGGTCTCCCTCTATAATTCAGGCTGGTCACAAATTCACTATGTAGCCCAGGATGGCCTCAAACACACATCAATCCTCCTGCCTCAGTCTCCCAAGTGCCAGGGATTACAAGCATGCACCACCACGCCTGGCTTATGCGGTCCTGGGACATCAAATTCACGACCTTGCACTTGCTAGGCAAGCATTTTAACCACTGACTATGCCCCAGCCCCAGTGGGCAAATTTCTTTCAGGGCTTTTGTGGGTAGGGCTGGGGGGGAATATTAGGGATTGAACCTAAGATCTTTGCACTGAGCTACATCCTTAGCCTTTTTACAAAGTTGCCACATTGGCCAAACTGAGCTCGAACATGCAATCCTCCTGCCTCAGCCTCCCAGAGTGCTGGGGCTATAGGTATGTAACTCCACACCTGCTTACTGGGCACATTTCTTTGCCTTTGCTGAAGGTAGGTTTCTCTGGAGGGAGAAGACAATGCCCCCAGCCCAGAAGGGCACTCTGAGAGCTGACATTCAGTGCGGGCACAAGCCCCACCAGGACCGGATGGGGCGTGCACACCTCCCTCCAGGTGGTGCGCTTGGCTTTCAGCCTATCCACTGGGAAGGTGAGGAGTCCTTCCTCTCTCCCCAACCCCCGCCCCCCGGCCCCGCAACCCCGAGCACTGGGCATAAGGACCCACATTTTCTACAACAATCTTAAGGCAAGACAGTGAGAAGGAAACACAGGTCTGCTCTTTCTACATGGGGTGGGGGTGGGAGGTCCCGAAGCCCAGGCTTGCAGGCTGAAACCAGCAGGAGCTGAGGGGTGCGTCAGTGAGGAAAGCCTCATCAGTATTTAGAGCCACTCCCACTGCTCTCATTACTGCCTGAGCTCCTGGGAGCATGACCCTACTTGATGCACCAGGAGGTAGGGTCTGCACCAAACTGGCCCTCCCCCAGGCTCACCTGTAGAACCTGGGAATTGTCCCCCTGCACGGCATAATGGAAGGCGGTCTCTCCCTTGTGGTCAGTGACGTCCACCTGGGCGTTGCAGTGCTGCACCAGCTCTACCAGGATCTCGCCATCACCCTTGCGGCAGGCCAGGTGCAGAGGGGTGCAGCCCTCCTCATTCTCCGTGCTGTTGGCACAGCTGCAGGGGGCAGGGAGGTGATCAGCAGGGTACCAGGAGACGGGGCGCCAAGGAACCCCAGTGTAGAAGCAGGAATGCGGGCTAGGAAACTGGGGCGTGCTGGTGTGGCTGTGCTTAGGAGCACTCAGGCCACGCGAAGGTCAGTCAGTCCTCATTCAGGGATGAGTCACAACTGAGCTGTAACTGCTGTGATTTGTAACAGGTTTGCACCTGAAATGACTCGCAGCACCCTCATGTGCCGGAAAGGTGATTCGGTCATGGTGGTTGGTCCACTGATTTCTTGCACTGCTAAGCAGCTGGGCCTGTGCAGCAGGAAGGGGCCGAAGCCTGACCGGAAGCACACAGCTCCCTTGCTAGCTCCGCCCTTTGCCCTCCGCTCCCTGTCTCCCCGCTCTGTGACAAGGCCTCCTGCTCGGCCCTTCCACCTCTGCAGGTCCCCGTGAACGGCTGGGCCCTTCTGAAACTAAGCTAAAGACAATCTCTCCTCCCTTAAGTCGTGGGTACTGGGCTTGCGTCCCTGCCACGAGCAGGCAGCTAAGATACGTTTCACTTTACTTTGCCCAAAGCCCAAGGCAGGCGCTCCAGGGCTACACCAGCCTGAGGCAGGCAAGAGGGTGGCAGAGGAAAGGGTCCCAGGACCCGGGAGTCTCACGAGGCTTGGGCAACACCCCACCAGGCTTCAAGGCCTTCTCGTAGCCCCGCTGTGCCTATGCCAGGAGACGGACACACTGTGCGCAGGGCGACCCAGGGCGCCGGGGACTCCAGCTGCCGGCCCAAGGCAGAAGCAAGCTGTTGAGGAGGACCGGAGATGAGGCCTGTGGAAGGGCTCGCCGGCAGAGTGCCCAGCTGACAGTGCTGGCTGAACGGAGCTGTGAAGGCAGGCTCCCGGGCTCCCGGGGCGCTGAGGGAGGGCGCCACAGCGAGGCCCTCCTCCGCCCGCCCTCTCCAGCTGAGTGACCCTGCGCAGAGGCCCACCGGCTCTCTGTAGGGTGACACTTCGTGGGGGATTAGGGAGATTCAAGTTCATGGTGGGCGGGAAATAGCCCCTGGGCCGCACCTGGTCGGCCCTGGGAAATCATGCGTCTCCTGACTCGGACAGTGGTCTTAGGTCCGAACCCAGGAGCAGTGCTGCCCCTTTTTTACTTCAAACCACAGAGGGGAATGGAGCCTACTGACACACGTCAGCAATCCCAAGCACTGGGAGCCGAGGCAGAAGACCACAAACCTGTCCCTAGCTCGGGCAATTTCGTGGGGCCTTGTCTCACAAAGGCGGGTGGGCGGGGATGGTGCTGGGTATGCAGCTCCGTGTGAAAGCTGTGGGTTCAATCCCTAGTACAGGGAGGGCGATGTGCACGGGAACTGAAGCCCAACCAC
Organism: Ctenodactylus gundi; assembly: GCA_004027205.1. Classification (NCBI taxonomy): domain Eukaryota; kingdom Metazoa; phylum Chordata; class Mammalia; order Rodentia; family Ctenodactylidae; genus Ctenodactylus; species Ctenodactylus gundi. The sequence goes on from PVKB01003793.1 coordinate 52,340, forward strand.
GCTCTCACATACATGGTCCCCAGGGGCGCCAGCCCACCCACCTGATGACGCGGCTGTGATGGAAGCACTCGCGGATGCCCAGCTCCACGGCCAGATGTGCCACGGACCAGCTCGGGTGGCTGCGGATGAGGTCGGAGAGGTGCTGCAGGACCTCAGCGTGCAGGACCCGGGCAGAGCTCTCATAGAAGGGCGGCAGCTGGGAGGAAAAGTGCTGCAGGGTCACCAGGGCTTCGGCCTCTGACTCCAGCTGGAAGAGTCTGCAGCCGGGACAGAGGAGGGCACAGGTGAGCCGGGGCCTGCGGCCCCAGCTGCGGACTCCAGGGTGGACTCCAGGTCTGGCGCAGGGTGCAGCCTGCCTGGACCGAAGTGCACGCATCACCCCCAGATAGAGGTTGTGTTTGGCATTCCTTATGGGTGAAATTTGTCCCCTGCCCCTTTCTTCCCTTGTGCTGTGGTTTGGATCTGGAATGGCCCCCAAAGCCCTCATATATCTGGATGTCGTCGAATGTGGATGGATTCCGTGTGGAAGGGGCAGATACCTGGGGCGGGACCTGGAGGGGTACATGCCAGCTCCCCCCACCCCTCTGCTTCCCGACCGCAGCCTTCAGCGGCTCCAGCATGTCCTTCCGCCACTGCCAGCCACCCATGCACTAGACCTTCTGAAACTGTGAGCTAAATTGCTGATGTTGACCAGTGTGTCCCGGCAGCGAAGGAGTAACTGAGATACCTTGCTTCCGCCGCCTTTCTTCCCTTATTTCGTCTCTCTTGTTCTTTCTCTATCACGTGGTACTTTTCATTGTTATTTAACCAAACCCGTTCATATCCTTTTCTAATTAAATTGTAACATCTGAGAGCCCCAACCTCAAGTCCCTGGTCCCTTATACATGGTAAGAATTAAACAAACAACCAGCCTCCGGGAAGCAGAGGCAGGAGGATCACAAATTCAAGCCCAGCCTGGGCAATTTAAGAGATTTAGTGAGATCCTGACTCAAAATCAAAACTGAAAAAAGGCAGGGGATGGAGAGCAGTGGGCTGGCCCTGGACTTAATCCCCAGTACTACAAAAGAAAAAAGAAAAAAATTGTTGACTTTCCTCTAAATGTCCAACAATAGAATACCATGTAAAATATGGTACACCTATGGATGTAACACTGCATGACGGACTGTTATACAGTCATTAAAATGAGATTAAGAGGACAGGGAAATATTTGTTTTGTAATAATTTAAAAAGCCAGATATATCCAGCTGTGGTAGTGCACGCCCATATTCAGGAGGCTGAGACAGGAGGCTCTCAAGTCGAAGGCCAACCTTGACAACTTATTAAAGATGCTGTAACAAACAAGAAATAATAATAACAAAACCCCCAAGGGGCTGGGGATGTAACTCAGCAGTTACAGTGCTTGCCTAGGGGAATTGAGGCCCTGGGTTTGATTCCCCAGCATCACATAATCTGGGTGTGGTGTGGTGCATGCCTATAATCCTAGCACTCAGAAGGCTGAAACAGGAGGGTGACCAGGAGTTTGAGGCCAGTCTGGGCTATAAAATGAGTTTAGGAGCAGCTAGAACTACAGAGTGAGAGCCTGTCTCAATAAACAAACAAGGCAAACATGAGCTGGGGATGTGGATGGGCTCTGGGGTACAGTGCTTGCCCAGTGTGGCCAAGGCCACGGGCTTCAGCCTCAGTACCACCAAAGAAAAAACAGCGGGACGTACAGACATAAATGGTACATGATATGGTGTGATTTCAACTGGGTTTTTAAAAAGATTGGAGATGTATCCAAATGTGCACAGCAGCAGAACAAATGTTCTTATCCATTTCTAAGGCTTTAAATTTTTCTATAATGAGCATGTATTACTCCTGCATTGAGAAAAAAAGATTTTGTTCATTTTCAAAGAGTTAGGTTAGAGGAGCTAGAGGAATGGCACAGTGGTTAAAGTGCTCGCCTACTAAGTACAAGGCCCTGGGTTCGATTCCCCACTACCACATAAGCTGGGTGTCGTGGTACAGGCCTGTAATCCTTGACCTTGAGAGGCTGAGGCAGGAGGATTGCCGTGAGCCCAAGGCCAGCTTGGGCTACAGAGTGAGACCTTATCTCAAGAAAAAAAAAGTTAGATTTGAGTCCAAATTTTGTTATTAAGTTGCTGTGACATCTCGGGGACATTCCCTTCCTTCTCTGTGCCCCCTGAAAGCCGAAACTAATGGTACCTGTCCCACTGACTCAGAGATGCTGTAACTCTAGAAAGCAATGTAACAACGGTACTTTAAAAGCCGTGACGACTGCACATCAGCAGTGGTGGCTTGAAGCTCCAGCAGTGCTCTCAGTGCACCAGGAGGATTCATTGTGCACACTGGTACCAGCCCAGCAGCCAGACTGGGTCTTTGTAGTCGGCAGTAACCAATCTGACAGTGTGTGGCCACCAGACACTTCTATGACTGGCAGTAGGCTAGCTGCCCACGCTGCACTGCGACACCAACAGGGATGCAAACCTGCCTCTTCTAGGGGGCCAGCCATCGATCTCCCGAGGCTGTTTGCTTTGGAAAATAGCTCGGAACAGGGTGGAGTGAGAGGCTTGGCTAGAAGATAAAAAGAGACGTGGTAGTCTGTGGGAACGAGCTCCCAACAGTCACTGTATAAAGACTAAAAGGGGGTGCCTAATTTCCAAGCTAGTAAGATGGGAAAGGGAATAATAAGAAATCAATCACAAATTGCAAGAGTGTTATGCTGAGTAAAAAAAGCCAGACTCATAAACCATATGTTATATACATACATATATGCATATACACGTACGTACACACACACACTTTGAATTCACTATGGAGCCCAGCCTGGCCTCAAATTCACAGCCAGCCTCTTGCCTCAGCCTCCCAGCATTTGGGAGGGATCACAGGTGTGCACACCACACCTAGCTATTATGTGGTACTAAGGGATTGAACCCGGGGCCTTGTGCTTGCTGTCCAAGTACCTTAATCACTGAGCTATGCCCCCAGCCCATATTATTTTCTTTTTAAAGGCAAACACAGCGAGAGAAAGCAAGATGGTGTTTGCCAAGGCTGCGGGGCACAGGGGGCTTACTGCCAAGGAGCAGGGAGGAAGTCTGAGAAGTAACAGAGAGGTGCTGTCTTGAATGTGGTGATTACACAGCTGTCTGTATGCCTTTATGAAAACCCACCAAATGGTTCACCTAAAACTGGCCAGTTTTACCTTTTGTAAACTGAAATTGCATCTCAATAAAGCTAACTAAAATGAAGCATGCAAAAAGAAAAAAAGGGAGTGAAGGAAATAGAACAAAAGAGAAGGCGAACAATAAGACGGCAGATTTAAATCTATCAGGGTTACATTAAATATAAAAAGACTAAATGCTCCAATAACAGATTAAGTAGTAGAAAAACAACATGTCACTTATAATAAGTATGAAGAAATACATAAATACACACTGAAAAGAAGTCAATGAAGCAACATTAATATTAGGCAAACTGGAACAGAAAGCACAAAGCATCACTACACCACAAAGGGCAGATCATAATCCCAACAGTCACAATTCCATCAGAAAAGAGAACAATGGTATTAATGCGTACCTAATAATAAAGCTCTAAAATAAAGCAAAACCTGGGGCTGCAGGAATAGCACAGCAGGTAGAGCACTTGCCTAGCGAGCTCAAGGCCCTGGGTTCAACTCCCTGGCACTTCATAAACCAGATGAGGTAGCACATGCTTGTAATCCCAGCACTCATTTCTGGCTGAGGCAGGAGCACTGCTGTGAGTTTAAGATCAGCCTGAGCTACATGGCAAGTTCAGGACCAGTCTGGAATGCAAAGTAAAACTCAGTCTCAAAAAGGAAAAAGAAAAAAAAAGATAAGAGAGAGCCAAAACAGACAAATTCATAATCACAGTGAGATATTTTAGCATTCTGTTAGTTACTTACATAACAAGCAGACAAAATTCACAGTAATAATGATAACAATCCCTACTGGATGCAGAATGAGTGAACTCAGCCTAACAGACACAATGACTCGGTTCATTTGAGCAACTGTGGCAAAATATCTTAGACGGAGTAATTTAAAAACAACAGAAACGTCTCATTTGTAGCTCTGGGGGCTGCAAGTGCAAGCCAAAGCATCTCTCAGCAGAGACTGTGCCTGCACATCGGGCGCATCCGAGAGCCTGCTCCTTGTGCACAGCAACTCCGATGGGTCCTCACGCCACGGGAGGGGCAGCCAGGCTCCCTCCAGTCTCTTCTGTGGTGCCACTAACCCCATTCACAATCCGTGGGGTCCATTCATCCCCTGAAGGCTCACCTCTTACTAACTTGGAGAGGACAAAAACTTTTAGGCTACAGAACATACAGAAAACAGTTTTCCCTCAACTACAGAATACACACTCTTTTTTTATTTTGCAGAATACACAATCTTTTAAAACACACATGTATGAAAATTATAAATGCAACTTATGGTGGCCATAAAATTGTAAAGATGAACAAAATTCAAAGACTGCCCTACATTCCCTGGCCACAGTACAGTTAAGGTAGAAACTAATGGCCAAATGGTAACAACAAATGGTGTAATGTTTGGATTTTAAGCAAGATACATATAAATTATTTATAGTTCAAGGTGCAGGTCATAGTTAAACTCAGGAAATATTCTGATTGAATGATCATGCAAATACCACATATCAATGAATGATCATGCAAATACCACATATCAAACTGGCAGGATGAACTTCTGCTTCCAGTCATGACACAGTACTTTTTTTTTTTTTTTTTTTTGAGACAGGGTCTAGCTCTGCAGTCCAGGCTGGTCCTGAACTCACTGGTGGAGCCCAGGCTGGCCTTGGACTCAGGACAATTCGCCTGCCTCAGCCTCCCAAGTGCTGGGATCATAGGTGTACGCCACCATACCCAGCTATATGTGTTGCTGGAGAACTGAACTCACGGCCTTGCACTTGCAAGGCATGTACTTTAGCCCCTGTGCTGTTCCTCCAGCCTGTGACACAGTACTTACTACCAGACTACTGTTAGTAATAAGAACAAATATAAGGGCAGAATAAGCCCACACAACTATCTGAAGGCTCTGGTAAGAACTCAGGGCAGACGAAACAGAAAGGGCCAAGACAGTGGAGAAGAGACCACAAGATAAGCCCACACTGTTACTTTTCACTTAAGAACATGCTGGGATTTGTAGTGCAGAATATAAAGGTAAAGTATGAGACTGAGCCTGGAGCTTCTGCATTCGTACTGGGATGGGCACACGCCGGCGTTCACAGTTCCCAGGATGGTCAGAACTTGAAGGAACAGCACTGAAGTGAGCCCAAAATTCTGCAAGCAAGGTTCTCTCAGAATCTTGCAGAAGCTATGCAAAGAAGTATGCCCCCACCCTCTGCAAAAAAAATCCAGAAAACAGAAAAAGGAAGACAGAAAGCTGAGCAGAAATTGTGGCACTTTTTTAACACTTGGGAAATACACATTAGAGGCCAGGCCTACCAAGGCAGAAGGACCATAGGAAAAACCAGACTTTCAGCTGAGCACGAAAGCTACCAAGAATGAAGGTTATTAACTGAGGAACAAGGGCAAACTCGAAAGGCAGCCGCACCTTAACAAGCCCCAAACGCAGCCAAACTGACCCTGACGACAGGGGCCTCGTCCCCACCCGGAGCCCTGGGTCACAATTTAACAAATGAAAACTCCATGG
>PVKB01003793.1:58123-176884 GCA_004027205.1 Ctenodactylus gundi
GTGCCCTTGTGGAAGAGCCAGCCGGCGTGGGTCAGAATAAGGAGGTGGAAGAAAGACTATGGGGTAAGGCTGGGACTCTTGAGCAGGATCTGCCGGTATCGTTCCATGCCCTGTTAGCAACTGGGCCACACAGCAGGAAGTGAGCAGCTTCACCTGTATTTACAGCCACTCCCCATCACTCACGTTACCACCTGAGCTCCGCTGCCTGTCAACCAGTGACAGGTGCCGCCCATCTCAGCCCCCTATGGGACCGTGCAGTTGCAGGAAGACAACCCCAGCGTTCCCACTGATTCTGCACGGAGGTGGGTGGTATGCACAGTCATTATATACGACAACGTAATAACCACAGAGATAAAGTATACATAAATGTAATGTGCTTACTTCACCCTAAAACTCTCTCCCCCAACCCTCCATGGGAACACTGCTCTCTACTGCCAAAAATGCTAGACACACAGGTATGTGCCCACAGAGGCAGGTGTCTTCTCTCTCTTCGAGATCAGAGCCCCAGCTGAAAACCACCAGTGTGTGCTTAGAGACCTCTGCCTCGATGGCCTGGGTGACCTGCAGATAAGCCACAGGGATCTGCAAATCTCTGGAGCTCTCAGGCAGAATGGGTGGGTGTGCCTCCGACAGGGGACAAAGTGCCAGGGCCTCGCGAGAGGGTCTTGGACCCCCAACAACCCTGAACCATCAGGCTTGTGGGGCGTCTGATACTCTGGTCCCCAAGCTCAGCGCCGCGTGCTTCCCCCTGGGTGTTCCCGGGCTCCCCTGTCCCGTCCTGTGCCCTCAGCTCTCTGGACTTGCAGCGCCAGCTTTACCCTCATGCAGCCTTTCCTGCCTCGCCTGCCACACTTCCCCTTGTGGGCTCGGTCGTGTAGACAGCAAGTGTTGACCACATAGCTGCCGTGTGCCCAGCACCACATGGGGCACTGGGAATGCGGGGGGACAGAGGCCGGGGTCCCTTGTGAGTGTGAGGGGGGTGAGTACACAAGCACACAGCAGCTGAAGGCTAAGAGGCCACCGCCAAGTGCGACCATCTGAGGGGAGCTGGGAAGGACAGGCTCCCGGGTAGGGAGCCAGGAGTTGGACAAGAAGGAACCCCATTCTTCATAAAGGGAAAAGCCAGTGCACAAGAAGTCAGTACCAGAGCGAGGCCTACTTCGAAACATAATCATTTTGTTTGTTTGTTTTTAGGACAGGAGCTTGCTCCTAAGTCCAGGCAGGTCTTGAACTCTCTATGGAGCCCCGGCTGGCCTTGAACTGATGCAATCCTCCTGCCTCAGCCTCTAGAGTGCTGAGATTACAGGTGTGCACCACACCATGCTAATTTTTATGCGATGCTAGAGACTGAACCCAGGCCCTTGTGCGTACGAGGCAAGTGCTCTGTTGTGGTTAGGATCTGGAATGTTCCCCAAAAGCCTCATGCACTTGGATGTTATGCATTATCTATGGAACTGCGTGCTGCGGGAGGTGAAGGCTTGGTCGGGAGGGTGGACTCAGGTGTGTGGAGGGTTATGGGTGTGTGGTGGAAGACAGACATGTCAGATTACAGACTACAGGCATGTGGTGTGTCAGGGGCTTAAACTTGGAAGAGGCAGAACACTGAGGCTGGACCCAGAAGGGGCTGATCGCTGGGACAGGACCTGGAAGGGTGTCTGCTGCTTCTCCCTTTCCGTATGGAGACATGGGACATGGCTTCCTGTTTGCAATGCCATAAAGAACAGCCTCCACCTCCACTTCTGCCCGTTACTGGCCTGTGACCTTCTGAAACTGTGAGCTAAAATGAACTTTTCCTTCTATAATTTGTGCATATCAGCTAATGAGTCACAGCAATGAAAAGGTAACTAAGACACACTGAGCGCTGGGCTAAACCCCGGCCCCAAGAACATGCCAGCTTTCCAGGGTCCCTCACAGCACTCGTGCCAATGAGTATGGGTCCAGATCCACCCCCGATAGCTGCGGCCTGAGGAACCTGCAGCAGAGACCGGTCACTTTCAACTCTGCTTGAGCTGGGATGGAGAGACGGATGAGGAGTGAGCCACCCACTTGTCTGATGCTTCCTGACAACTAGTTCTACGACAAAAGCCCTGTCCCGAGGCCCCCAAGTCAGTCTCCTTGGGGCAGCTAAGATCACACATCCTGCCCACTCTGATCACTCTTCCTGGCTCTAGGGACACACAGCCCAGGGAGGGTCTTCAGGTCCACCAAACATCAACATGTCACCAAAAATGTCAGCAGCGAATGATTAACCCGTACAAAGACCACAAGTATTGATGCCGTCCTAATGTACACAGCAATGTGACAGTGGCTCTCTAGATCTCAAACAAGAGCCATATGTCAGGTAGGGAGGGCCTCAGATAAGCCAAGTGAGCAGAGCCCCACCCAGCACATCACCCTGCAGGGTGGGCTCAGGAGGAAGAGGGTGGTTCTAGAACCAGCATGCTGGGTGGTGGGGAGGCTGCCCCTGACCACCTGAGGCCCAGGTGCAGCACGTTAGCCCATGCGTCCTCATCTATAAGAGGAGGCCCGTCAGCCATGCCCTCTCCCTCCCAGGGCCACATGAGCTCACGTTGACGTGGCAGACACTAACAAACTAGATATTGTGGCCGGCGCTGCTGTCGCCATCTGTAGCCAACAGGTGTGCCTAATCTGTCCACCCAGAGAGGCCCTGCAGCAGTGACAGGCCTTGGGTAATAAAACCCCAGGCCTTGGAAGATCCTGACTTCAAACCTGCCCCCTCTGCTGGGCTGTGCCTGGTAGCCCACAGCAGCTACTTCCCTTACACAGAAAAACCTCGGCCAGCAGCCTGGAGTTGCTGGCAGAGCCCTGACATTGACTCTCCCACGCGTACAACTGCCCACAGCCCCCCAGGGGACCCAGGGGGCGGGGCCGGGAAGTAGGGGCCAGGCAGAGGGGAGGGGGCTCCGGGCCTGTTCCCCAGGGCTCAAGAGCCAGAGGCAGGGGGGGGGGGGGCTCCCCAAGGTGGCAGCAGTAAGAGGTGGTGGAGCCTTGGGGAGTGGGAGCGTGGGAGCGGGGCTGAGGAACAGTGAGCCGTGGAGCGCCAGCCTAGCAAGCGCGAGGCCCTGCGCCTGATCTCTAGCACCACCAAAATAACAATATAGGAGAAGAGTGGGGGAGCGGAAGGGCACAGGTGCAGCGCAGGCAGGGAGGCTCGGGCGGCGGGTCCGCTGTGTGATGGCTGCGACCTGGAGAGGCAGAACCAGACCGCCGGCTGCCGCCTGGCACAGTGCTGTCTGGGACAGCCACACTTTCTCACTCACGACTTAGACGGGGCCTAGCGACCAAGGTCTGGACAACGGAACTTTAGACAGAAGGCATGCGTGTAAATTTCACGAAGATCCCTATAGACAGACAGAGGCAGAGAACCCCCTGCTTTCCTGTTTGTTGTTAAAGTGGATGTGATGACTGCGCCCGGCATGGTCACCCTGAATGGGGACCACACGCTGAGGAGCAGCGAGACAGGGTGCCGGGCCCTGGGGCTCAGTGGGGCAGAACCGCCACGCCAGCCCTCCTCTGCCGTGACTGTCACTTGAGAGAGCCCTGAAGTTCTGCCCTGGTCAGCCACAACTATGCCGGGCTTCCTGTCGCTCACTCAAACCTCAGCACAACAGAGAGAGAAGCCGCAGCAGGCGAGACAGGCTTGGGAGGAGCAGCCAGCAGGACTCGCCGGCCCTGGACCTGGGGGAGGGGACCCGAGGGCAAGGACCACACGGAGCTTCTGGATGCACAGCGCCCGCCCGGGGACGGCGATGTGACGGCTGGCGCCCAGATGCGCCCGCCCGGGGACGGCGATGTGATGACTGGCGCCCAGACCCCTGGGAAGATGTTAGAAAGGAGGAGATGGGCAAGGCCCAGAGCCACATGACCTGTAGGACCTGGGAGGGGACCCCAGCCAGGGCCCCTCAGACAGTGACAGTGGCACAGCAAGAAAATGGATTAGGAACCAGAAGGCACAGGTTGCTTTTTCTTCACTACTTCCCGTGCCACCTGGGCCTGTTTTCTCACCTATAAACTGGGACGTGGCCTCCCTCGCCTGCTTGATGGGCTGGCGCAGGAGGGGTGAACGTCATGCGTGTGAAAGCGTTCTGGAAACTACACAGGAGCACCACGCTGGCTGTGGGGGTGCACGCCTATAGGCCCAGCACTCTGGCAGGCTGAGGCAGGAGGATGGCAAGTTCGAGCCCAGTGTGGGCAATGTAGCAACTTAGTGAGACCCTGTCTCAAAACTTAAGAAAGGCTGGGGGTGTTTATTGCAGTACAATTTATAGCAGGTAAATCTTGAAGTAGTAAATATACCTACCAACAGACGAATGAATAAAGAAGTGGTGTACTCACACAAGAGAGTACTACTCTGTCATTAAAAAGACAGATTTGAATTATTTGTAGGAAAACGGATACACCTTTAGACCACTATACCTAGCAAAACGAATCAGACACAGAAGGTTAAATAAATACCATGTGGCTTCTCTAATGAGAGAAAACTAAACCATAAAGAATGTAAGAGAACAAAGGAGAGAGAGATGGGAGAGAATGAGAGAGACTGTGGAGAAGGAAACAGATGTAGGAAGGGGGAAGGGAAGTAAAAATGATCAAGATGCTTTATATGTAAATACACAATTTCCTCAATCTGCTTATTATTATGTATTACAAATATATACTAACAAAATAATTTTTAAAAAAATGTTTGGGGATAGGAGCTGGAGGAATAGCACAGTGGTTAAAGCACATGCCTAGCAAGTCCAAGACCCTGAATTTGATTTCCCAGCAGCACATAAACCATAAACCGGGTGTGGTCACACATGCCTGTAATCCCAGCACTCGGGAGGCTGAGGCAGGAGGACTGTTGTGAGTCCAAGGCTCGGCTGGGCTACAGAGCAAGACCTTGTCTCAAAAAATAAAGGCTGGGGATATAGTTCAGTATGAAAACCCTGGGTTCAATTCTCAGTGCTGTAAAAAATTAATTAATGAACTAATAAATAAAAGAGTACCAATTAAAAGTAGCAGGTGGTGGGCAGGGCACTTGCCTAGCACATGCAAGGCCCTGGACTTGAACCCCCGCACTGCAAGAAAAAACAAAAAAGCACAGGAATCACATTACTGTTGTAAATAAACTGTAGGCAAAGCGTGTACTCCCCAGCCAGAGACAGAGACTAGGCCTAGGGAGACACAACTGGAATCCTGCGGAGAGCGCCACAGCCAGGGGGCCTGAGGATTATCACATGCATGGGAACAGGGGTGTAGTCTCCAGGGCAGGGAATCTGAGCAGAAGGGCTGAGTGTCCTCCAAGAAGCCAGCTGTGCCTTCCTGGCAGCCCCTCAGCCACACACCTGCAACCTAGATCCCTTGCACGCGCAGTTCACAGCAGGGCTCACACTCCTGTGATAATCTAGTGCTGCCGCTGACGGGTCAGGAGGCAGAGAGCAGGCGGTAATGTGAGGAATGGGCAGCTGCCGTAAATACAGACGCACCTGCGCTGACCTGCCTCGCCACTCACCTCCTCCAGTGCCAGCCAGTTCCTACCAGGTCCATGACCAGAGACTGGGGTCCCAGGCCTTAAAGACAGACCACATCTGTCATCTCTCAAGCCAGCTGGACCTGGCCCTGAGCCTGGACTCCGGAGCCACTGCAGGTACCCAGCACGTGCTGAACAGACAGATGACGGGACAGAAAGGACATCAGCACAAGGCCACCTCGACAGTGGGCTGCCAAACCCCACGGCACCCTGCACGGAGGCTTGGCTATGTGCCTTTCTCTTCTCCCAGCCAGCCCATAGCCGGCCCAGCACCCTTGTTTCTGTCTTGGCTTCCTGCCCTGCGTTGCCAGCCTGGCCAGCCCTTAAGGTCCCAAAAACAAACCCTGGCCACCCTTGGAAGAGGGTCATGCCTTCCAAGACCCAAGGCTAACGGTTACACGGTGGGCCTCACTGGCTCAGCCCTTCTCGGCCTCCCCATCCCTTCCCTCATCTCTGCCCGTCAAACTTCCAGGCAGGAAACAGTCCAGGCCCCTTCACAAGACCCTCCTCCGTCCCAGAGTAGAGGGCCCTTTTCCGACTCCCTGAGCCCTCAGATACCCAAAGGAAGGGCTGCTTCCCACCACAGCACCCCCGTCTGAGAGCTGAGGGGACTCCCAAGAGACTCATGTTCACAGCTATCACCCACCGGAAGCCACTGTGTGAGTTCCTGGAGCTGACCAGGATGCAGTCCCACGTGCGACTGGAGGAGCTCCGGTACAGGAGCAGCTGTCCTTCCTCCCGGACCTGGTCACTCGACACGTAGTCAGCCAGAGACACTTCCTTCACGCGGAACGGGTTCGAGAACAAGTGGGTGACGCTGCTGAGGGTATCGACCAGGCGGCCAAAGAACTGCATCCTCTGTGGAGCCGGCGGAAGGCCCCACGGCCCGGCCCCTCAGTCTGGAAGAAAACGGGGTCCCTGGTCAGCCAGCCTCATTCTCCCATGGCCCCTCATCAGCATGGGCCGCACCAGTGCTGTCCCAGGATCTGGCGCCTGCAGGGATCTGACAAGGAGAGGGCACTGAGTGGGCTGGGGGTGGAAGTCTAAGGCTCTGATGGGAAGTTCCCAGGCCCGTGGCCAGGCTAGGGACCCAGGCGAAGGGTGCCCGTAACCGCCTGCTCCCCGTCCAGATTCACTGACAGAGGCTCAGCTTCCTACTGTGGGTGGCAGCTGATCCAAGGAAACAGGGGCATGACATCACGCTGCCGGCAGTGAGGCCCCGGGCAGGGGGAAGCTCTTGCATGCGTGTCACGAAGACATTTAGCAATCACAGAGCTCGGCACAGGCCATCATATCTGTCTGTCTGTCTTATCTATTTGCTGCACTAGGAATTGAATCCAAGACTTTCACCCTGAGTTGTATCTCCAGCCCATATTTATTATATTAAAGTTTCTTTCACTAAGTCACTAAGTTGCCCAGGACGGGCTCAAACTTGTGAACTTGGAATCCTCCTGCCTCAGCTTCCCAACGTGCTAGGCTTATAGGCACATACTGCCAGGCCCAGCTTCATTTCAACTGTACAGGCCAGGTGAATGCCCCTCTGTACTGGGCACTGACAGGGGTTCGCATCAGGTCGCCCTATATCGGGAGGGACCGGCGGTGTCTGCCTCGTGCCCTTGCTCCTTGCTGCCGTGGGTTACACAGAGCTCTGGGAAGCCCTGTGAGCTGGGGCTGAGGGGTGTGAGGACGCAGGCACACCTGGCGTGCATCTGGGGGCAGTCGTGCACTTTAGACTCAGCCAGTTTCTTTCGCGGAACTGCACCGCCTCATCTGGGTGACAGAATTAGACATCTTACGACCTGGGTCCCTAGAAAGCACACTACCTTCCCAGGGCACTGCCAGCAAGTCCTTGGGACGGTCCGCCAAAGACCGCCCTTGGCTTCTGTGCCACAGTGCCACCTGCTGAAAGAGCAGGCCAGACACTGAGGACTGAGCTCCGGGAGGACCGTGGCATCCGAGAGGGCACTGGCCACACCCTCCCACTGCTGTGGCCTGGTGCTGAGGAAAGGATCCGCTATGGGGAGGACAGACAGGAGATAAGACCAGGAGGCCACACTGTCGGCTAAGGGGACAGCAAGGGTGCCAGCACAGATGCCACCCCCTTACCTAAGGTGTCGCTTTCTGTGGGTCCAATGACTACAGTCTGCAAACAGAAATAAGACTCGGGAAGTTCCAGAAATAAATAAGTCCTAAGTTGTACACCGTGCTGAGTGGTAAAATCCCACACGGCCCCTGCGTCCTGCCTGGGGTAGGAACTCACCCCTCTCGACAACATACCCCCCAATGCATGCCACCCTCCCGTCAGATCACCCCATAGCTGTCTCAGTGACCAGGTCTTGTCCCTGTACTGCAACGCTGTGTTCAAGTGAGTCAGTTATGGCAACGAAGCAAAGAGCAGCAGCGCTGCACCTGGGACACCCCGAGCCCTGACGTGCTGATACGGGGCGGTCCAAACTTACAGTGAACGTTCAAATTGAGAGAAAGCATTCTAGTAAGACATGGTGCTGCTAATCGTCCTCAAAATACTTCCCCAGTGCACTCCCAGTGCTCCTGTCATTTCCTGGAGCCATTCTGGAATTCCTATGTTGAGTCTACCACATGTGATGAAAAATACGGTGAATGTTTTTTCTAAGACTTCATGCCTGTTAACTCCAAACCATGAACATGCCACCAAACACCTCTGTGCCTTCTCAAGTCAACACAGCCTTCTGGACTATGGCCTCGCGTCCCCTTTCTATCTAGAAAATCCCTGACTGTTCTGCAAGTCCAAGCTCAGCTCCCACATCCTCCTTAAACTACTCCCCAATATAAACACCATTCCTGGGAGCCAGGTGCTTGGTCCTTGCTCTGTGCTGTCCGTCACTTTACGCCATCTCCACAGCTGGGGCATAGCTCAGTGGTTAGGGCACCTACCTCACCTGGACAAGGCCCTGGGTTCGATTCCCCAGCACCACATTAAAAAAAAAAAAAAAGTTTTGTTGGGCAGAGACACATTTCTGTGACTCTAGCACTTCAGAGGCTGAGGCAAGAAGAGAGCTGTGAGTCTGAGGCCAGTGTGGGCTACACAGTGAGTTCAGGACCAGCCTGAACTACAAAGCCTGTCTCAAAAATAAATAAATAGCCCACCTGTAGCCAGGCCGGGTGGTGCAGGCCTGCAAGCCCAGCACTCTGGGAGCCTGAGGCAGGACAGTCATAAATTTGAGCCTAGTCAGGGCAACCTAGCAACTTAGTGATATCTGCTTCATAATAGAAAGAAAGAAAGAAAGAAAGAAAGAAAGAAAGAAAAGATTGGGATGTGTGACACAGTGTGATGGACTTGGGTTCAATTCCCAGCACCCAAAATAAATTAAAATATACTCATCTCTAAGGCTCGAGGTGTTGTGCAGCAGTGGAATTTGCGCTTGGCATGCATGAGGCCCTGAGTTCCAGTCCCAGCACCAAGAAACACCATCCCTCCTCCATACCGTGCAGGGTTCTAAGTGTCCTCCCAAAAGAATGCAAGCTTCCTAAGAATGACCACACCAAACATGTCCAGTCCCTCCCTGGACTCTGGCTCCATTCTCAGAGCCACACAGATGCCCTACAGAGTGGCCACCTTCGTTATTCTCATCTCATATACAAGAGTAATCTCAGGGAGGTAAACAGACACGCCCGGGGTCACACAGCTAGCAGGAGAGGAGCAGGTGGGCTAGCCCCCGAGTCGGAGCTCCTTCAGGGTAGCTGCTGGGCCCTCCTGACTCTCTGCACTCACCCTAGTATAAAATGTGGCTCATGGAAGGTTTGTGAAAACATTTAACTGAATAAGTATCATGTGTGTGCATGCACGCACACACACACACACACACACGAAGACTGATAGAAAACATACCAAAATATGCTGGCTGTAGGAGCACACACCTACAGTCCCAGCACTCTAGAAGGCTGAGGCAGGAGGCCTGCAAGCTCAAGTCCTGTCTGGGCAACTCAGTGACGTAGAAAGACCCCGTAAATAATAGAAAGGGGCTAGGAATGTAGCTCAGTATGAGGCCCAGGGTTAATTCCTTAGCAGTGAAAAAAAAAAAGAGAGACAGAAAACAGAAAAAGAGAGAAAAAAACCAAAAAACTAATGGTCGATACTCAGTACTGTTTATGGCTGATTTTTTCCCCTTTTTCCTAGATTCCAAATTACATGCAAAATAACTGCAGTTTGTATTTGTTCAGTGCCAGGGATCAAACCCAGGGCCCTTGTACTGAGCTGTACCTCCAGTTCTTTTATTTTTGCAGTGCTGGAGATACAACCCAAGGCCTTCGCACTGAGCTAAATTTCCAACCCAATTTGCAATTCTGATTTTGAGGTAGGGTCTCAAGTTGTTAAGTTACCGAAGCTGGCTCAAATTTGTGATCCTCCTGCCTCACCCTCCCAGAGAGCTGGGATTACAGGTGTGTACCATTACACCTACTAAAAAAGTGATAACTTCCAAGGGGAGGAGGAAGGTCAGTTGAGCTCCTGCGTCCCATGGGGTCAGTCTGCTTAGCAGAGCCCCCAGGAGTCAGGGGTAGGCCGGACACCTGGGAAGGGTTCCTGGGGGGCCGAGGGGGGTGTGGAGAGCTCCCAGCGCCCAGAAGCCCACTCAGATTAAGGGAGGAAACTGACCAGTGGAGTCCAGCTGTCTGAAAGAAGGACCTTTCCCCCAGAGAGGCCACTCCTACTGTCCCAGCTCTCACCCCAGCACCAGCCGCTGGGGTGTCTTCCGCAGCAGGCGCAGCGCAGCCACAGGGAAGACGGGCCTCCCAAGGTTGGCGTGGAGACGAGATGACACAAGGGGGGAGGGTCTGGGACGCTGGCCCACTGTGACACACAGACAGCAGTATTGTTATCACCCAGGAGAGGAAAGGAAATGAAAACCGCTTGGCTGCGTCCTCGAACAGTCCCCACAGGGCCAACCAGGAAGGGAGCGAGTACGCAGGAAGGGCAGCATGTGCCACCCACTGGTACCCACCTTCTCTCTCCAGTCTCCTGACCCCTGACCCGAGAGCCCAGAGCCAGGTTCTTCCCACCCAGCAGCAGGGGCAGGACACAGGGCGGGGGAGCAGGCGCCACTCGGAGCACCGAGGTCCCCTCCACGAGACACCCTCCCTGCATGGCCTCCCACCCTGCACACTGGCTGCCTTTCCCGTTGCTGATCAAAACCTCTGACACTGCGCACAGCCCCGTAACTTACGGAGGAGAGGTCTACTGGCCTCACGGTTCCAGCCCACGGTCAGCTGGCCCCAGCAGAAACGTCATGGCAGAGGGCCTGGTGGAACTAAGCTGCTCAGTGTGCGGCAGCCTGGAAGCAGAGTGTGTTAAAAATAGCCCCACGAAGCAGTCACCTCTCCAGGAGTCTCCTAATCCAGTCAAGCTGACAACTGCGTTTAACCATCACATTCTACCCTGTAAACTTGACATTCATACATACCTCCTTAAACCACACCTAGCCTCCAAGTACAGACAATCAAAAGGTCATGATACCTGCTAACATGATATAACTGTTGCGGTTTGGATCTGAAGTGACCTCCCAAAGCCTCATGTATTTAGACGTTGTGGAATATCTACGGATTCCATGTGCTGTTAGGGGTGCGGCCTGGTGTGTGTGTGTGTGTGGGGGGGGGGGGGTTGGACTACAGATGTGTGGTGGAGGACAGGCATGTGTGGCAGATTAGATTGCAGGTGTGTGGCCTGGAAGGATATAAACTCCTACCCCAGGTTCTTCTGGGGCTCCTGATTCTTCCTCGTGCAATACTGTGAACAGCCGGTCTCCACCAGGTCCTTGCGCCACTGCAGCTGCCCATGAACGGCCTGGGACCTTCTGAAACTATGAGCTAAACGAAATCTTTCCTCCCTTAAATTACAGATGTTGCGTGATATGTCCCAGCAACAAATAAATAGTGATAACGAAGACAGCTACCATCCTGTATATAAGGGAAAATCCACTATTCCCTTCCCCAAAGTCTCCATAGTTTCATCATTGCTCAAAGATGAAGTCCAAAGTCTCCTCTGTTATTCCAGGGAAATCCTTAGCCATGAACTCTTACAACATCAAAAAGCAAGTTATATAATCCCAGCACATAATGTCAGAGGGTAAATATTCCCATTCTAAAAGAGAGTATTAGGGAGACAGAAAAGAACCAAACTGAAGACCAAAACCCAGTATACAGTATCCACAGGCACATGAGGCTCTCGGAGGACACTCCAGGTCCACACCACAACAGACAGGATAGGGGATGGGGGGTCACTTCAGGAGCCCCACTCTAAATACCTGCAGTGTGAAATGCCTACGGCTTGAGGGGTTGAGTAAGCAACTAGACATGTGAATCTATTATCAGGAGGAAAGATCTGGACTGGATCGGAGATGCACACATGGGGGTGGCAGGGGTGGGGGAGAAACTTGGTGGTACAGCACTTGCCTGACATGCACAACACCCTGGATTGGGCCCTCCAGCACATAAATAAATAAGCGAGGACTGTCGCAGAAGAAATGGCACTTAAAGACATGAGACTGAATGAGATCATCAGAAAAATGTGCCTAAACCAAAAAAAAAGAGAGAGAGAGAGAGAGAGAGAGAAGTGGCATTTAATACCAGCCCTCTACAAATCCACAATGAAGGACATAGAGCGCGCTCTCCCAGGGAGCACTCTGCACAGAGGGGAGCTCCAACACACCCCGCTTTCCAGCTCTGCTCTCCACCCCCTCCGGCGCTCCCCCCCCCACACCCACGGAGGCAGGCACGCAGACTCCACCTTTCTCTATCAGGGATGACATCCTGCTGAGGAAGAAGGAATTTCCCCTAGGGGATGGCGTCATCTAACCAGAAAGTGACCTATGAAGAGAGAAAAAAAAAAAATCCCTGAACACTGACACCACAGGAACAATCCTTACAGAGCAGGTCAGTCACACAGGTTCTGGCGTGATGCTGCACAATTCAGATGTTCTCGGACTTATGAAAGGGTTACTCACCCCAACCTCGTGGTACTGGACTGTAAATCCAGAGGCTGAAGGAGGGAGATCTCAAGTTTGGGCCAACTTTAGCAAGACTTGCATAGCTTAATGGTCAGGGCCTTTTTGTAGAATACGCAAGGCCTTGGATTTGACTCTCAGCATCACATAAAAATCAGCAAGCTAGTAGCACATACCTATAATCCCAGCACTTGAGAGGCTAAGGCAGCAGGACTGCCATGAGTTTGAGGCCAGCCTGGGCTACATAGTGAGTTTAGGACCAGCCTGGACCACAGAGTGAGATCCTCTTTCAAAAAAATGGATTGAGATAGCTAAAATAATCCTAAGCAACAAAACAAATGCAGGAGATGTCACAATTTGGGACATCAAATTATATTATAAAGCAACATAAAACCACATGGCATTGGCACAAAAACCAATATGTGGACCAATAGAACAGAATCGAGAATGCAGACAACTCCAAGAACACTTAAGTATCTGATCTTTGGGAGAGTGGCCAAAACATACGCTGGAGCAAAGACAGCCTCCTTAGCCAGTGTGCTAGGAAAATGGGTTATCCACGTCCAGAAGAACGAAACCACAGCCAAATCTTTACCACATACTAAAATCAAAATAGAGCAAAGAGCTAAATATTAAAACAGAACACCAGAACCCACTGGAAGAAAATATAGGCAAAATCCTTGAAGACACAGGCGTAGGCAAGAGTTTTTTCAGTAAAAACCCAAAGCACATGAGATAACATCAACAAATGGGATTATATAAAATTAAAAAGATCTGCCGCACAGCAAAGAAAACAATTAACACAGTGTAGAGAGAAACAAGAGAATGGGAAAAAAATTGCCAGCTACTCCTCAGACAGAGGACTATATTACCTAGAAACAAGAATGAAAAAAATTAGACCACCCAAAATAAAAGACCCAATCAAAAAAATGGGCAACTGAAATGAACAGAGTATTCTCAGAAGTCCAAATGGCCAATAAATACACAAAAAATGTTCAGCATTTTTAGCCATCAGAGAAATGCAAATCAAAACTACCCTGAGGCTCCATCTAACTCCAGTAAGAATGGCTGGTTTCAGGAACTCAAAAAACAACAAATGCTGGAGAGGCTGTGGGAAAAAGGAATCCTCCTACATTGCTGCTGGGAGTGTAAACTGGTACAGCCATTGTGGAAAGCAGTATGGAGATCCCTCAAAGAACTGAAAATAGATATTCCATTTGACCCAGTTATACCTCTTCTGGGTATCTTCCAAGAGAGTCAGATCATCATACAAGAGTGATACATGCATATCCATGTTTACAGCAGCACAATTTTTTTTTGAGACAGGGTCTCGCTCTGTAGCTCAGGCTAGTCCTGAACTATGGAGCCCAGGCTGGCCTCTAACTCACAGCAATCCTCTTGCCTCAGCCTCCAGAGTGCTGGGATTACAGATGTATGCCACCACACCCAGCTTATGTGGTGCTAGGGAATCGAACTCAGGGCTGTGCACTTGCTAGACTAGCACTTTAACCACTGTGCCATTCCTCCAGCCCTGGCAGCCACATAATTTATAATAGAAAAACCTTGGAAGAAGCCAATATGTCTACCAGCAGATAAATGGATAAGGAAGATGTGGCATATTTACACAATGGAGTACTACTCTGCCAGAAAGATAAATTTGAATCATCTGTAGGAAATGGACGCCTCTGGAGACCATTATGCAAGTGAAATGAATCAGACACAGAAGGTTAAGTATCACATGGTCTAATATGAGAAAACAAAAACAAAAAAGTAAAAGAGAGATGGAAGAAAGTAAGAAAACAGATTGTGACTTCGTAGAGAGGGAAAGGGGATGTGGGGAGACGTGCAGGGGTGGGAAGGGGGAAGTAAGTAAAAATGATCAAGAGGCAATATGCCAATGTACCTTTCAATCTAATTATTATGTCTTGCAAAATTTTTAAATGGGCTTGGGATGTAGCTCAGTGTAAAGGCCCTGGGTGTAGTCACCAGCACAGGAAAAGAAAAAAGAGTTCCATTCTGATAAGCTTACCACAATTTGAAAAATCTTAAGGTGAAGATGCATATACTACTACCTCTACCAAACAGCATCAACGCCCGACACAGCGCACTGCAGATCCCTCTGTGCCGGTGCAGCCGGCAGGGAGCAGCTCACTACCCTGCCCAGCCACACTTCCAGCTCCAGAAAAGACCCAAATTCAACATTCAAAGCTCACTTTCTCCTGGCTACGGATCTCCTTCCGTCCACCACCATGCTCGACACAAGTCAAACACCACTGCACACTGGGGACCATCGACACTGTCCTCAACTTCATCGGCGGAACGTCTGGAAACTCTGCAACCCCCATTTCCTCACGCTGGATGGGAATACTGGCTGTGTCAGGCAGGGGGTGCCCAGAACAGTGAAGTCACTATGTGTTCCACAAGAGCTGGGCATCGGGGTGCAAGCCTGCAGCCCCAGCACTCTGGAGGCTGAGGCAAGAGGATAGCAACGTAAAGCCCTGCCTGGGCAACTTAGCAATTTAGGGAAAATCTGTCTGAATATGAAAAAAAAAATTAAAAAGGGTGGGGATGTAGATCAGTGCGAAGGCTGTGTTCACTACCATCAAAATATAAAACCTGTGCAGTGAATGAATGCTAAAGGTAACAGATACAAGAGCCCGAGTCACCCTGTTTCCTCTTAGTCTGTCCCTTTCGCTTTCCACGTCTTCCTGTGGTGCCGGTACCACAGATGCAGAGCACAGGGCCGTCCCGATCACAAAGCTTCGCCTCCAACGATTTCTCACTCAAATACCGGAGCTCTTGGCAGCCCTGTTTGGGCAGGAAATCCAGCCCCCCTGCCACAGACAAGGAAACTGAGACTTGGACAGAAAACAGCCTCCGAAGTCCAGGAACATTCTATGGCAGCGACAATAACAAAAACACTGCGTTCAGCCCAAGGGTGGAGTTTCCACGTTGCCAAACCAAACCTGCCAGACATCCTGTTGGGCTGGTAGAAGGGCAGGTGAGAGAAAGATCCGAAGCACCGGGGAAGGGACGGGATGTGTTTGGGGTCATGTGCGTAGCCCATCAAGAAACTGGGCACAGATCCCAGAGCCCCGGGTCCGCCCGGCCCACACCCAGTCACATGGTCACCACGGCCACGGGGCCTGTCTCCACGGGAAGCGGGCACGGGACCGGGAGGAGGGACGGGGTTAACAGGCTGTAGGGGCAGGGGCACGGGGCGGACACGGAGACTCGGTACGCCGGGGCAGGGACGGAGGGCAGAAGGAACTAGAAAACAGGACAGAGGGGACGTGGAGGTCCGGGGGTACGCGGGGAGCCCTCAGAAAGACGCGGGGAGGCAGCGGGGCCAAGCTGGGGCACCAGCGGTCGGAAGGGTGATTCGGCAACCTAGGGATCCGGAGGGAGACTCACGAAGGAGGCGAAATACAGGGGAAGGACCCAGGCTCGATGCTGGGTCCTGCGGGAAGACGCCTCGGGATTGGAGCCCAGCGCTCACGGGCCGGGAGCTGGGGACGGCGCGGGACCAAAGGACGGAAGTCAGCGGAGGCCGCGCCTCGGGACCGGACGCACGCCGAAGGCCCGAAGGGGGCCGAGGGCCGTCAGGACGCGGGCGCGCCAGCCCGCGGGACCCGCCCCCAGCCCGCGGGACCCGCCCCCCAGCGCCGTCGCTCACCTCGGGTTACTCAGCACTTCCACTTCCTCCCGCTGCCGCGAGCAAACGCGCTCACGGCCCAGTTACGGCCCAGCCGCCGCTGCGGCCCCGCCCCTGCATGCAAGCCCCGCCCGCGAGGACGGCGGGGGCGGAGCTCGCCATCTTGCGTAACTGCCCAATGGAGGAGGTTTTCGCAACCGCGAGGGGGTGGGCTTTCGGCAAGAGCCAATCCTCGGTGGCAGAGAGCGGCCATGTCATTGCGGGGCGGAACATCCGTCTGGCGGTTCATTGGCAGGCACGTTGACAAGGGGCGGAACCTTGCGCCTGGCTCTTGAACTTCCCAACGGCTCAGCCCTCTGAGTCTAACTCGGCTGTGGTTGGTTGGTGTTTGTTTTGAGACAGGGTCTCGCTGTTTATTTCTGAACTGGCTATGGATCCCGGGCCGGGCTCGAACTCATTAGCAGTCCTGCCTCAGCCTCCCGAGTGCTGGGATTGCAGGCTCACCCGACTGTGAATGACTGTTCATAAAGATAAAAGTGAAATCAACAAAGGCAGAGAGTAAAAGGAGACAGTTACGGTGTTAAGTAGTATCGTATAAAGTAAGTATCATCGCCATGATCTCGGGAAATCTCTTCGGACTTTTAGCTGGAACTTGAGCAAATGATCTTGGGACCTGAGAAGTGAGCACCTCACATGGGTGTTGTGTTGTGATGACTAGAGATAAATTAGCCCTGTGCTGGTGCGTAGTGGGATCTCAGCAAGTGGCAACTGTTACCTTCAGTAATGCCAGTGATGAGGTATGTTGGAGAGAAACCGGAACACTAGATTTTAGTCACAGCTTTAGATCCTTGCTACTCTGCAGCCCACTAGGTCTGAAACTTCACTTTCTATGATGATCCTCCAACCCTAGGTCTGGATGAATCTGCCATACTGCCCTGCAAGATTCAGTTAAGACTACACTATGCCGGTTACTAAAACTAACCATAGTCACTGAGAACCGAAGTTTCCTAAACATAGCCTCACTCACGATGAGCCTCCTTTGATTAGCTAATAAGATTCCCAAGGACTTGGGAGAGATTGGGATATTTTGTATAGCCAGACATCGGGAGCTATCTTGGCCTTTTTTCATGGCCACAGCCTTTGTCCTTTATAATCTCACATCCTTTAAATCTACTATTCTGGGATAAATCCTTTAGGTAACATTCCTTGGATTACTAAGTAACCTTTATAAAATGTAATAGCAGAAAAAATATAATGTAACAGCAGAACCATAGCTTTCTACCAGCCTGAGAGCTCAGAATACCCTGAGGTAACATCTGAGGCCAATAGTAGGTATTTCCTCATGATATGGCATGGATCTAGAGTGTCCCCCAAAAGCCTCATGTATTAGGATGTAGTGGGATAACTGAAAGTGTGTGTTATTGGGACCTGGCTGGGAGGGGCAGATGCTAGCGGTTTGACTGGAAAGATGGAGTCAATTGGTTGAGATTGGGGGACACCCAGCACAGAGCCTTCAGGTTTGTGTTGATTTGGAGGCCAGGAAGTGAGGGAAGGACACCCATCCTGGGTGTGGGGGTCCCCAAACATACAGCTTGGGCTAAATAAAGGGAGAAGAAACACTGTAGCAGCTTCTCCAGCCTTGCCTGCATCTGCAGAGATGAGTCTGACTCCTGTTTCCCGTGGCTTCTGTCTGCAGTGGTGTGAGCATCTTGCCAGCTTCTGCTGAGTGCCTCTGTGAGTGGCCTGTGTGAGACCTTCTGAAACCTGAGCTAAATAAATCTTTCCTCCAATTGTGGATGTGGGCATTGTGTCACAGCGACAAGTAACTGAGGCCTGCCACTTCAGCGTGACCCACTTACCTGATGATGGCACCAGTCTTTTGTTTGTTTGCTTTTTGAGACAGAGTCTCACGCTTTAGTCCAGTCTGGCCTCTGAACTCACTGTGTAATCCAGGCTGGCCTTGAACTCAAAGCAATCCTCCTGCCTCAGCCTCCCGAGTGCTGGGATTACAGCCATGTGCCACCACACCCAGCTGAATGGTGCTGGGGAATCAAACTCAGGTGCTTTGTGCTTGCTAGGCAAACACTTTAACCGCTGAGCTATTCCTCTAGCCCCTCCACCAATGTTTTAATAGGGTGCTTTGTTTTACGATCTCTTCTGTACCTCTAAATACGGCATGTAACTGCCACTCATTGGACCATGCTATTTTGGGAAGCCTGCACTCACGTTCCTGGGCCCTGCTCACTCATTTGGCTTCAGAATAACCCCTTACACTCCTAAAGGCAAAATGATGCTTTTGCGTCACCGTAAGGAATTCACATAACTAATGTTTGTACGGTCCGTCCTCAATGCCAAGGCGACTCTCACTTCCGTCACCTCTGGGGCGTAGTCACTCCCGTCCTCATTTTACGGCTAAGAATACTAACCCCTTAAACTAAAATTTAAAATGTGCTCAAGCACCTTGACTTGGATCTGAGATAAGGAGGTGAAAATGCCTGGCCTCTCACACCCCAAATAAGTGAATTTAGGGTGATGGTTATCAGAGAGCTTGCAAACCGCCAGGCATCCTGCTCGCCAGCAGGCAATCTGATCTGAGCAGGGCGAGCGCACCGGGTAGGCAGGGTGAGTGACATTGCAGCAGGCTCTCCCCGCCAGGGCCAGGAACGGGTCTGTGGGGTGCGCTTGGCAACACAGACACGCAGCAGAGGGGAGAAGCAGTTGAGCTACATCCACTCAGAAGTCTGTGGGAAGAGCCAGGCCTGGTGGTGCACGACTGCAAGCGCCAGCACTCTGGGAAGCTGAGACAGGAGGATCCAAGTTCAAACCCAGACTGGGCAAGTTAGTGATTTAGCAGGACCTATCTCAGAAATAAAAATGACTGGGATGTAAATCAGCGGGAAAACTCTGGGTAGGGCCCCCAGCACCATGTTCAAAGAAAAAAGAAAAAGAATTCAAAACCACAGACTCGGGGCTTGATGGGCTCCAACCTGCCTTTCCTGGGTATTTCTGATGGAGCCTGTAAATGAGGGGACGAACCAAGGGAGAGATTATGTGGGATTACATGAGTTTACGAGGCAGCACTGACTTCCCAAGTAAGCCCTCGGGGGCTCGCCCCATTGCTTTCAGCTAGGTTTTACATAGAAATGTTAGCAGTGCAGTTCGAAGGGCGTCTTCTGAGGGGCTGCGCCCAGCCTTGCCACTAGAGATACCCCGGAGCAGGTGTCTGCCCTCTAGAACAGTGGTCTCCAACCTTCTTGGCAGGAACTAATTTACTTGAAAAACCTTCTCCCTGGGACCAAAGGAGGGAAGCCCCGGCTCCTGCCAGATGAGTAGCAGCATTGGGACCCAATAGGAGCCGCGGACAGGAGGCGGGGTTCGCCAATGGCTTGGGGTCTGCGGGGGTCCCTGCTCTAGAAGGTCTAGAAAGTTGGACTAGACCAAGTCCCCTCCTCAAAGAAGTAAATAGAAACGTATCTAAGATGTTAATCGTGAAATTTTATACCTCTTACCTCTTGGATCGTCACAACAGTGCTGAAAATAGTACTATTATCCCCATCATGTCACTGGCCGCTGGGTCATCCAGGAGTGATCTGCGAGATGGCAGACTGAGGCGGGGCTGCAAGTTGGTACAAAGAATTTACCTTGGAAACGAGGGTAAGGGTAAGTGGCTGCGGCTGGAATAATAGCGCAGTGACTGAGGCAGTTGCCTAGCGAGCACAAGGCCCTGGATTCGACTCCCCGGCACCACATAAACTGGGCATAGTGGTGTGGACCTGTAATCCCAGCACTCAGGATGCTGAGGCAGGAGGATTGTTGTGAGTCTGAGGGGCCAGCCTAGGCTACAAAGTGAGTTCAGGACCAGCCTGGACTACAGAGTGAGACACCATCTCAAAAAAAAAAAAAAAAAAAAAAAAAAGGATAGTTAGGGCTGGGGCTTAGCTCAAGACCCTGAGTTTGATTCCTCAGCCCCACATAAAGATTAGTTGGGCATGGTTGTACATGCCTGAATTTGAGATGAGCCTGGGCTATATAGTGAGTTCAGAACCAGCCTGGACTACAGAGCCAGACTCTGTCTCAAAAATAAAGATAATAGTTCATTTAGGCCTAGCACAGCGGGTACAGTGCTTGCCTACAAGTGCAAGGCCCTGAGTTTGATTCCGCAGCACCACATAAAAATTAGCTGGATATGATAGTGCACACTTACAATCCCAGCACTTGGGAGGTTGAGGCAGGAGAATTGTACTGAGTTTGAAGCCAGCCTGGGCCACACAGTGAATACAGAACACACCTAGATTACAGAGCAAGACCTTGTCCGGAAGAAAAAAAAAAGTTTATTTAGGTCAGAGGACATTGTCAAGGGAGACACTGGGTCACTTCCCAGAGAGGAGCCAGCGCCAGGCCAATGGGCGATGGGGATCTTGTAAAAGAATGTGAGGGTGCGGGAAAAGAGCACAAAGGTTTTCTTAAGAACAGCTTCCACGCCAGGCCCAGTAGCACAGGCCTACAATCCCAGCACTCTGAGAGACTGAGGCAGGAAGATTGCAACTTTCAGCCTACACTGGGCAATTTAGCAAGACCCTCTTTTAAAAATCAAAATGGGCTGAGGATGTAGATCAATGAAAAGATCCTAGACTCAATCCCCAGTACTAAAGGAAAAAAAATCTTCCAGCACCCTGGAACACCTGCATTGTGTCAAAATTCCCATGTTTTCAGTGGCTCAAGCCCGTCATCCCAGCACTTTGGGAAGCTGAGTCAGGAGGATCTCAAGTTGGAGCCCAGCCTGAGCAGTTTCATAATTTAGCAAGATCTTTTCTCAAATACACAGTAAAAAAAAAAAAAAAAAAAAGTGCTGGGGATGTAAGTCAGTGCTGGGTTTAATCCCTAGTACTGGAAAAAGAAACAATTACAGTTTGTTAAAACCATTTCCTTTGACTTTGACTTCAGGGCAAGGCATGTGGCTTCATGGGAGGTCTACGACAGCAAGGCAGGCCCGTCGGGGTTCACATAAGGAGGTCTGTGCATACTAACTTTCAGAGAATATGGGCCCCACGGGACTCTTTGGATGTGTTCTCACAGTATCTTAGGACTCTTTGTTCGCGTTTGTTTTTTGAGAAGGGGTCTTCCTATGTACTCCAGGCTGGCCCTGAACTCACTGTGTAGTTCAGTAGTTTAGGCTGCCCTCAGCCAGCAATCTTCCTGCCTCAGTTTCTCATTGTTGAGATTATGTGCCACCAAGCCTGGCTGAGGACCCTTTGGGATGAGCTGGGAAAGATGGCTTTTAACAGACTTTTTGTTTTATTTTGGCAAAATAAAACAAAAACTGGGGTTTCTATGCAAAGCCTTAGCCCTGAACTATGTCCCCGGCTCATTTTTATTTTTAATTTTGAGACAAAGTCTCACTGAGCAGCTACATTGCTCATGCTGGGCTCAACTTAAGATCCTCCTGCCTCAGCCTCCCAGAGAGCAGGGGTTATAGGCCTGTGCCACCTGCGGGGCTCAGACATTTGCTATTATGGTTTTAACCTTATTGCCAATAGGCAGCCACTACACGAGGTCAATGACCCCATCTAAGGAGGTCATTTATTATAGTCAATAGGAAAAAGGATCTTATTCAAAGCTAGCTTTGAAGAGATGGGGGCGTCTGCCACAGGAGTCTTTCGTAATATGGAATATTTGGGGGTGGGGAGCCGACTGCAGAGATAACTCTCTCCATTTTCAAAACTGGCATTAGATATGAGTTTACAAAACAGGCTGCAATGGTACAAGTGTTACCAGGAACTAATTTCAGAGTCTC
The DNA here is from genome assembly GCA_004027205.1 of Ctenodactylus gundi. Taxonomy (NCBI): domain Eukaryota; kingdom Metazoa; phylum Chordata; class Mammalia; order Rodentia; family Ctenodactylidae; genus Ctenodactylus; species Ctenodactylus gundi. The sequence continues at coordinate 80,083 of PVKB01003793.1, forward strand.
CCTGGGGAAAAGCGTCTCCTGCCCGGGTTGGATAGGAGCCCTTAGCCTACGGAGGGAGGAAAGAAAAAGCAACAACTGTCCACAGCGCAGGGGCCTCTGCACATCTCGGCCCTCAGGCCTGGGTGGGGAGGGGGAGTCCACCTTCGCTGTCCCCTCTTAAACACTTTGACTCTCCAACGCGTAAAGAGGGGAAGTGACGCTGTAGCTTAGATTAAATGTATCTAGTTACTTCAGCCGAGTGAGGTGGTGAGTGCCGGTAATCCCAGCACTCAGGAGGCTGAGGCAGAAGGATTATAACTTTTTTTTTTGAGACAGGCCTCCTGTCTGCACCTCCCGATTACAGGCGTGCGCCACCACACCCAGCTTATGTGGTAGCTGAGGAATCGAACTCAGGTACTTAGCGCTTGCTGCAAGCGCTTTAACCGAGGAGCCGTTCCTCCAGCACAGAAGGATTATAAATTTGAGCCCAACATGGGCAAGTTAGCAACACAGCAAGACTCTGTTTCAAAAAAAAAAAGACGGGAATGCGGTTCATTGTGAAAGACCTGGGCTTGCTTCTGAGTACTGCGACAAAATAGGTACATACAATGAAATGCCATTTTCTCAGCTTCTAATGGGAAGGAAAGACGAGTTCTAGGGGGGACGGTGCTGAGAGCTACGCGACTCTGAGGCAGGACCTGCCTCGGGGCCGTTCGGTTCCCCTACCTGGGCTCCGGTAGCCAGTCTGCGCCTGGCAGCTCCCGGGGGCCGCGGCAGCTGCACGAAATGGACAGGACGAAAATCCCGCCGGTGCCCTGCTCCCGCCCTGCCAGGGAAGGACAGACGGACAGACAGCCCTGGAGCCGCCCCGTTAGTAGCTGGAAGCTGCTGTCTGGGGCGAGGCCTCGTTCACTTTCCTTCAAAGGCGCCCTTTAGGGCTGGCCACAGGTGGAGGCCTGGGAAAGTCGTTCCTGCCAAGTGGCGGCACTTCATTAACACAGCCCCACACTCTGGGATTGCACCAAGGCCGCGCCAGTTGCCAGAAAACCTAAGCTGGAAGGGGCGTCTGGCGAAACAAATGAGCCCAGAGAGGAGGCTCCTAAGTGGGGAAAAGTTTGGGGGTTTTCTTTTTCTTTTCTTTTTCTTTCTTTTTTTATCTGTTTCTTTGAGACAGTGTCTTGCTGTGTAGCCCAGGCTGGTCCTGAACTTCTACGTAACCCAGGCTGGCCTTGAGATCACAGCAGTTCCCCCGCCTCAGCCTCTTGAGCGCTGGGATTACACGCGTGCACCACTGCACCTGGCCAACTTCCAGGTGGTGCCGGGACATTGAATCCAGGGTCTTAGATATACTAGGCAAGTGCTTTAGCCACTGGACTATGCCCTGGGCCCCTCCCCCATTTTTAGACCCTCCTCCAAGAGTTCAGCTGGGTCCTGTTTTCTCTTCTCTCCCAGTTACTGATGACCAGCAAGTTCCTGTCCTTGATAGTCGCCCCTGAGGGTGGACGCCGGCTGCGCGCCAGCAGCATGGCGGACCCCTCCCCCACCGCGTGTAGTCGGGGTGTTCGTCTTCCTGCCATTTCTCCTTTTTGAGGTATGAACCCTTCTGGCACATTTAGGAATATACCAGCTTATCCGTATGAATGTGCATAAGCCTCATAAAGAAATCCTCCTTCCTGCCTTTGCTCAGGGAGAACCCACCATGGCTGGCAGTTGTACTCTCCTGCTTGCGAGCATTATTAAATCCCCGTCCGCTCCTTATATGCGGCCTACGCCTTTTCCTTTTCTGCTTTCTTTTTCTCTTTCGGCGTTGCACTCGCTGAGATTCGAATCCATTGTGTTTGGTGACAACCGGACAAATCCAAGTGGCACAGCGACCCGGGCCAGTCCTGCGCACAGGAAAACTTACTTATTTATTGAGATAGGATCCCACGATGGAGCCCAGGCTGGCCTCAGCCTCACAGCAATCCTCCTGCTTCAGCCTCCCAAGTGCTGGGATTAGATGGTGCTGGGATTACAGACACGCGCCACCTGGTTTACGATGCTGGAGAATCAAGTTCAGGGCTTTGCATTGGTGAAGCAAGCACTCTGACCACTGTGCTGTCCTTTTAGCCCTCCTGCCCCTTGGCTTGTTCTTATGGAATGCAGCCCTGGGCCTTGTGCATGCTAGGCAAGCACTCTAGCGGCTGAGACACAACCCCCAGCCCCAGGCAAAAACTTAAAAGTGCGTGCTTCAGTAGAGTGTGGGCCCTCCAGAAAGGGGAGTAGAGAGGCGTTAGAAAATCTACTACACATGCAAAGAAAGAAGGTGCGGGCCTTAGTGTGGGAGAAGTGTGTTATGGAGCTGGGAACATTTATGTTTTTATTCCAGGATGAAAACCCGTTTCATTCATGAATCAACAGAGGTTCACATCTTGATCCCACCCACCCGTAGGAAGATAATTGCTGGTGGCATAGCTCAGCAAGGACAAGGCCCAGCACCACTTCAGCGGGACACAGTGGCGCACACCTGTAATCCAAGTACTCAGGAGGCTGAGGCAGGAGGAATGCTTGAGTTCAGCGTCAGCCTGGTCAGCCAGGACTACAAAGTGAGGTCTGTCTCAGAAAAGAGAGAGAGGGAGCCCATTGTGGGCTGTGAGGCATAGCTCAGTGCTTAGAGCACCACCCGGCATGCACAAGGCGCCGAGTTCAACCCCCAGCACCAGCTGGGCCACAGACATTTTGTTAACACGTGTTATTTCTCTTTTTATTATCATTATTGGAGCCATTACAACAAGTGAGTGTAAAATGGTTTCTCGTTGTGATTCCCTGACGGTTAGTGATGCTAAATGTATCTTCGCGTGCTCATTGGCAAAACAAACCAACAATCCTCGCTCCCTGGTGTCTCCAGGTTTCCAGGGTCTCCAGTGGGCCTTCAGCTTCTTTTCAAAGCTCCGTGCGCCGCCCTCCCGCGGCCTGGCCTCCGAGGCCTCCCTCTGATGCGTGGGTAGAAGCCTTCCTGGCCCCACAACTCTTGCCTTCTGCCTCTCGTGAAGCCAGCAATGTGTGGGGGATGCCCTGGTCTGCGCCAGCTCTAGCATCGTGCTGGCTCCCTCAGAGCATACCCGTCACAGCCTCTAAGAGCCTGAACTGGCTGGCTGAACTCCTGGTGGCTGAACTCCAGCAAACACTTCCCACTTTGGCCTTACAGGATGCTCAGAGAACCCTTCTCAAGGACAAACATTGTGCCTTTGTGCCCTCGAACGTGGACAGGGTGGGGTCTTGCCAAAGCCTGAGGTGCCCTCAAGGCAACTTTCCGTAGTCTTGATTGCAAGTACTAACCTCTCTGTAATGCTGGCCTCTTCACAAGCACACTCTCCTTGGCCACAGTTTTGCAGGCACTTTCTTTCTGGCAAAACTGCAAGCTTTTTACATCTTTACACTTTGCTGTTTTCTCCTGCTTTTCAATGTAGAGCTGGCTGACAGCTGCAAGCGCTACCCATGTGACAGCCTGAACGTTGAGCTGTCTTGAAATTTCCTCTGTCAGATTAAGCAGTGTCCCACCCTTAACCTCAGTTTTAAGTAATGTCTCTAGACGGGGTAAAGATACTAAGCCACTTTTTGCCAGAGCACAGCACACAGGATTTCTAGACCAATTGCCACTGAGTCCGTCTTGCCACCTGAAACTTCTTGAGCCTGACCTTTCCAATCTACACTTCGATCAGAATGATGCTTTTCTGAGCTCCAACCAGAATCTCCCGGCAAGGTCAGCTCACAGTCTTCTAAAGCTTCTCCAGATGGCATCTCCAAAACTGCCCAGTCTGCTTCTGCAAACCAGTTCTGAAGGCTTCAAATCACAGACAGCTGAAGTTATGGAAACGGCCTCACTTCTTTGGTACCAATTTCTGTCTTAGTCACTTTTTTGTTGCTGTGACGCCCTACTCCACTGTCTCAGTTATTTCCTGTTGCTGGGAGAGCTTTGGGAGGAAAGCTCCCGGTTTCCAGATCCCAGTTTCTAAAGGCCAGAGTCCATTTATGGGTGGTGGGTAGTGGCAGAGGCACATGGCAGAGGCTTAGCTAGAGAAAGGCGGTTCACCTAATGGCAGACAGCAGGGCAAGCCTTAAAGGAAGGGCAGAACTAGCATTTATCCTTCGAGGTTCTATCCTAGAAGCCCACCCCTTCTGGGTCAAACCCCAGGAATCTTCCTGTTCCAGGTCACACGCCCAGTAATGTGCCACACAGCTGGAACCTACAGCATGGCTCAGTCTTCCACATGCTGCTAATCCATAATCCACTACACGCCTGTCTTTCACCCTACACCTGTAATCCACTCCTCCCAACCAGGTCTCACCTCTTAACAGCACATAGAATCTATAGGTGATCCACAATATCCAGACACTGAGGCTTTCTTTGGAGGCATTTCAGATCCAAACCACACCCCCCTCCACTTAAGGGAGGAAAGATTTATTTTAGCTCACACTTTTAGGACGTCTCGGTCCATTCATGGGAAGCCAGCAGTGGTGCAAGCATGTGGTAAAATCCTGTTCACAGCGTGGATGAGGAAAACAAGGAGAGACAGAGCTAGAATGCACCCTTCCAGGTCAGGCCCCGTGATCTGCCCCTTCTGACCAGGCCCCAACTCTTGGCAGCACAAGAAATCTATTAATTCCCATGATCAAATCATCTTCCAAACACAAGGCTTGTGGGGGATGGACATTCTGGATCCAAATCATAACAAATACATTCTTTTTTTCTATAATATAAATAGAAAGTATCCACATAGCTTACTTCTCACAGTTTGGCTGACAAAAGAACATTTTCAAGAGCATACTGTATATACAGTTAAGAATAAACACACAAAATGTTTTAAATGACGCACACCAAAATCCAGTCATATAAAAGAATGCCGTAAGAACTCACTGCACAGACCAAATTTATAGTAACAAAAACACAATCTTTTATGGATTTTTGTGTGTGTGGTACTGGGGACAGAATCTGCCCAGATTGAGCTCTAACTTGCAGTTTTCCTGACTTAGCCTCCCAGAGTGCTGAGATCACAGATGTGTGCCACTTTGCCCAGCTCTGGTCTGCCCTCTTAGTCCTAGGTCAAGCATCCATGATCAATTCCTCCATTTATCCAGTTATTATGTTCCCACTGCGTGCCCTGCACTGGGCTGGACCCTGGGGACACGAGAAAGAAAGGATAGAATCCTTGTCCTCAAACCACTTGTGGTTTAACAGAAGATAGCCACAACACCGAGTCGGAAAAGCACCGCCAGCCAGGCCAGGCGGCACAGGTTCGTAATCCCAGCACTCTGGGAGGCTGAGGCAATTTAGCAATTTAGCGAGCGCCTGTAAAATGAGCCATGAGCCGGGGATGTAGCTCAGTGTGAAGGCCCTGGGTTCCATCTCCGGCCCTAAGATAAACAAACAAAACGAGAAGCAGTGCTGCCGAGATGTGCACAGGCCAGTTTCCTGCCCTTGCACAGGCACTAGGTTCGTAGGGGAACCCGGGGGTGCCGATGTGATCCGGGACTGCAGTACAAACCAAGTGGGAAGAAGTGCCAAGTGCAGGGACCTGTGGGACTGGGAGCGTGTATTGTGGTTGGATCTGGAATGTTCCCCCAAAGCCTCATGCATTTGGATGTCATGGATTATCTACGGAACCACGTGCTATTAGGAGATTAGGGCCTGCTCTGGAGAGATGGATCATGGGAGTATGGTGGATTATAAGTGTGTAGTGGAAGACAGAGGTGTGACAGGTTAAAGATTATAGGCATGTGGATTAGATTACAGGTATGTGGGAGATTATGGATTATAGGTGTGTCACAGATTGAGGGGCTTAAACCTAAAAGGGGCAGAATGAGGTTGGACCTGGAAGGCTGCAGATCACTGGGACAGGATCTGAGGATAAGTGAAACTTCCCCCATTCCTTTGGGGACTTAGCTTCTTGGGTTTTTTTGTTTTTATTTTTGTTGTTGTTGTTTTTGTTTTTCAGACAGGTTCTCACTCTGCAGTCCAGGCTGGTCCTGAACTCACTATGGAGCCCAGGCTGGCCTTGGACTCAGGGCAATCTTCCTGTCTCAGCCTCCTGAGTGCTGGGATTACAGGTGTGCACCACCATTCCCCACTAATGTGGTGCTGGGTACTTAGCGCTTGCTAGGCAGGCACTTTAACCACTGAGCCATTCCTCCAGCCCTTTGGCGTCCTGTTTCTGGTGCCGTGAGGAGCTGCCTCCACTGCTGCTGGCTGCCCATAAATTGACGGTGACCCTATGGAGCTATGAGCTAAAATAAACTTTCCCGGGCTGAAGGAATAGCACAGAGGTTAGAGCGCTTGCCTAGCAAGCACAAGACCCTGAGTTCAATTTCCCAGCACCATGTAAGCCAATGGTGGAACATACCTGAAATCTCAGCGTTTGGGAGGCTGAGGCAGGAGGATCAATGTTTAAGCTCAGCTGGGTAGTTCTGCAACTTAAGACCCTGTTTCAAAAAAAAAGAACATGTAAACCTTGAATTTTGCACTTACACATATCAATAAAATGGGGGAAAAAAAGAAAAAAGAAACAATCTGGCAACATTTTAGTGTGAAGACCCTAGATTTAATCCCAGTACTCAGAGAAAATAAAACTAAACTAAACTAAAACATTGAAATGTGATGGGTAAAAAAATTTTTCTGGTTGGTTTCTTTGGAAGTGAGAAAAACAGCTGGCAAAATACCTATCATGGGCTGGAGGAATAGCACAGTGGTTAGAGCGCTTGCTTAGAAGCTCAGTTTGATTCCCCAGTACCATGGAAACTGGGCATGGTGGTACATGCCTATAATTCCAGCACTTGAGAGGCTGAAGCAGAATTATTGTGAGTTCGAGGCCAGCCTGGGCTATATAGTGAGCTTAGGACCAGTCTGGACTACAGAATGAGACCCTGTCTCAAAAACAACAACAACAGCAACAAAATACTTATCATGCAAACAGGTGGTTTCATGGGCACTTGGTACAATGTCTGGCACAAAGGTAGTGTCTCATCAACTGCACCCTCATTATTATCACATTAATTAGTATTCATCATTAGTAGTAAGAACCTAGTGTGAAGTCTCTGCTGGGTAGACACATTCTGAGCAAAACAAGGCACCCAAGGTGCTGAGAGTCCCTTTGTCCTCACTCCCCGCCCAACAGGAGGACCCACAGAGATGCCTGCCCCGTGCCAGATGGCTGCCTGGCTGCGGGGATCAGGGGGACGTGAGGTGGGAGATTATAGGGACCTGGAAATCAAATCTAGACTCACCAGAAAACATGCAACTAGGAAATGTGCTTCATTTTTCTGGTTTTTATTTTTCTGTCTTTTACCACACTGGGACTGGAATCTCAGGGCTTTGCCCACGCTCAGCCAGTGCCCTCCCTTGGCGCTACACCCTCAGCCCTGACCAGGCGAGTTTTTTCTCTGTCTTGTGGTACTGTGACTGTAACCCAGGGCTTTCACACTGAGCTGTATCCCAGGCTCTTTCAATTTTGAGACAGGATCTTACTGGGGGCTTATCTGCAGTCCTCCTGCCTTGGCCTTCCAGGGTGCTAGAATCACAGGCCTGGGCTACCTCACCTGGCTTTGGCCAGGAAATCTCAAAGCCAGCCTTGGCTCTCCTCCCCAGAAGCCCAGCACCTCCCCCGTCACTTTCCAGTGTGGGACAGGCCACAGAGGCACACTCCATTTGAAGCAAATCCACTATGACTTCAGTTTTTAAAACCACTAACCTAACCCTGCATTCTCAGCCTGCAGGGGAAACTGAGGCCTGAAAAGAGGAATGCCTCCACCCCCGCTGCTGTCAGTCTAAGGTGCAAATCAGAGGTGTAGGGCTCAAGCTTGGGTCCAGCCTGTCCCTGTCACTGAGCGCCTGCCACATGCAAGGCACCCGCCACGGGCCACAGCCCTGTAAGAGGAGGTACCTGGGCAGTGTTTGATGGTTTGGACCAGCTGGGCCAGTTACAGGTCTGTGGGACTGGGCAGGCAGAGGGCGGGTCCCTCACTAGAAACTGGCAAGAAAGCCCCTCCCTATTGGTGGTAGGTGAGGTCTCTCGGCAAGGTGAGGTCATCCCAACTCCAATGTCACTCAAGTCACTCACTCGCGGGCTAAGCAGGTTTCTCAGAGAGTGTCCTAGGGGACTCCAGATGAGTCATTTCTGCCCAACCCAGTATTATTGATTTCTTATTATACACTAAGCCCCGTGCCAAAGGCTGGTAAGTGTGAATGCATTAAGTGACTTCACTGCCAGGAAGCTGGCGCTCGCTGTGGCCAGCTTACAGAGGAACATGAGGTCAGCTGACGAGGGCAGGATTCTCCCATATACGTTAACGTGACAGTCCCTATTAACATTTTTAAGATTAATTTTGTGTATTTATTTTTGTTAGTATGGGGGCCTTTCACACTGAGCCATACCCCCAGCCCACTTTTCCCCCCACTATTTTTATTAATATATATATATATATATATTTTTTTTTTTTTTTTGAAATAGGGTCTCACTATGTAGCCCAGGCTGGTCTTAAACTCACTATGGAGCCCAGGCTGGCCTTGGACTCGCGGCAATCCTCCAGCCTCAGCCTCCTGAGTGCTGGGATCACAGGCATGCACCACCATGCCCGGCTTCTGTGGTGCTGGGGAATCGAACTCGGGTACTTAGAGCTTGACTTAGCGCTGTGGAGCCATTCCTCCAGCACAACTATTTATTTTTGATTTTGAGTCAGGATCTCTTTAAGTTTACTTGCCCAGTCTGGGCTGGAACTTGTGATCCTCCTGCCTCGGCCTCCCAAAGTGTTGGGATTACAGGTTTGTGCCAATGGACTGGGCTAAAAAGTATTTAATTACAATATAATTACAAATCTATAGAAAACTGCAAACATAACAGAAAACTTCTCAATGCTCTTCCCTAAGATTCTTGAAACGTTGACACTTTGTCTCCTTCTGTCTATAATGCACCCTTTCTATCTGTGCTCCTTTGCGACACAGAAATGTCACAGACAGGGTGGCGTAACCACAGAAATGCACTTCCTCACAGACACCTGAGATCCAGCGTGGGGAGTGGGCAGTGGAACAGACAGACCCGTGGGGACGTTTCTCCAGAGACCCCTCTCCTTGGCTTGTGAAGGGCCGCCTTTTGGCTGTGTCCTCACGGGGTTTTTGTGCGTGGATACCCTTGGCATCTCTCTGCAGACTCAGTTCCCTTTTCTGAGCCGGGTCCTGGTGGCACACATCTTTAAGCTCAGCACTCTGGGAGGCTGAGGCAGGAGGATCCTAAGTTTGAGCCCAGGCTGGGAACCTTAGCAACTTAGCAAGACCCTATCTCAAAATCAAAAAGGGGCTGCGAAGTGGCTCAGTGAGAAGCCCTGGGTGTGCTCCCCAGTACCACAGAACAAAGCAAACAAACAGACACAGAAGGTCGGCAACTGTGTAGTTCCCGGGCTTGAGAGCTGTGCCCCCATGGGTGACTCGAGCGGCTGTCTTAGCTGTGCAAGCGGGGGAGGATGAACAGCCGGCCGGGGGTTATTCTGAGGGCTACCACCAGCTGGCCAGGTAGCTGCTCGTGTGAGAAGCCGGTGGGCCAACTGCACAGAAGACCAAAAGCCCTTAGGAGGCAAGGGATAGAAGTCACAGGGGACCATGGCCTGAGGCAGGAGGGCCTAACAGGGGCTTTGAAACCAGATTCTGCTCCCCCAGGGAAGGGGCCTCAAGGTCCCAAGGCTGATGCGGCAGGTAGCTGCGGCGTGGGCCTTGCACAAGTGACTGGGGATGAGCGCAGCGAGTGACAAGAGCTGCGGGGTCCGAGTGTGTCCGTAACATTATGCCGCCTGTGCCCTGGCTGGGCGTGCTCCCCAAATCCGGGCCACAGAGGGATCAGTTGCTTCTCAGCTGAGTGACTTCAGGAGGCGACTTTCACTCTCTGAACCTCTGCGCGTCTGTACCCTCCACACGCATTTACTGTGACCCTATTATGCTCCGAGCACTATTGAAGACGCTGAACATACAATGCGAGCAACACAGACAAGGTCCTGCCTTCAAAAACTTTGATTCATTTTTGGGGGTACTAGAGATTGAACTCCCAGGGCCTTTGCACTGACCTACCTCCCAACCCATTTTTATTTTATTTATTTTTTCAAAACAGGGTCTCGCTCTGTAGCCCAGGCTGGTGCTGAACTCACTTTGGAGCCTAGGCTGGCCTCAAGTTCACAGCAATTTTCCTGCCTCAGCCTCCTGAGTGCTGGGATTACAGGTGTGCGCCACCACACCCGGTTTATGTGGTGCTGGGGAATCGAACTCTGGTGCTTAGTGCTTGGCTTATTCTTTTAGCCACCCAGCCCATTTTTAAATGTTCGATTGTGAGTCTCACTATGCCAACTAAATTGCCCAGACTGGGCTTGAATCTCTAATCCTCCTGCCTCAGTTTCCCAAAGTCTGAGATGACAGGCCTGTGCCGCCAGGTCAGACAAGCGTTCATCCTAATTCAGGAAGGCAGGCGATACCTGATGGAGAACTTAAGATAACACGGAACACATTTTCTTTGTTTTTGTGATACTGCAGATGGAGGCCAGGGCCTTGGTACTGCCCTACACTCCCAACCTGCTTTCATTTTTGATTGTGAGACACAGTCTCACGAAACCGCTAAGCTGCCCAGGTGGGGGCAGAAGCTATGAACCTTTAGCCTCCGCCTAGGGCGGCGGGGTGACAGACCTGCAGCACAGGCCCGGCGACAGGCTGGCGCAGGAGAACGCCTTTCGGGGCGAAGCAGGAAGGCCGCTGCCATTGCCCAGGCCAATCGAGGTGCCTGGAGCAGAAGGCAGCATTGACGTGGTGGGGCCACTAGGCAGGAGGCCGGTGGAGGGGAGCTCGAGCGGCCCCGGAGGGAAGGAGGAAGGCCTGGGCGCCGAGACGGCCGGGGCAGAGGCGGGCAGAGGCGGGCGGACGGCCCGGAGCCGGAGTGGGCTGCACTGCGTCTGCAGTCCCGTCTTACACGCACGTGGAGGCGCAGAGCGGGCGGCTGGCTGCTAGTTCGGAACTCAGAGACGCGGCTCGCTTCGGAAACACAGAGCGGGGCTTAAAGGCATACAGATGTCCTTCAAAACCGCGGGACCGGATGAGATCATCCCGGCAGAGGATGTAGGTCGGAAGGAGGACAGGTTGGTGTCTGGGAACGCGTCACAGGTAAAATGAAACGCCCCTCGGGCGTGGTGTCACGTGAAGGCTACGGGGGGGCTGGAGCAAGGGCTGAGACGCCCGGCCGTGGTCCCGGGGGCGGGGTCTCGAGGGCGGCCCCCGTTTGGGGGCGGGGCCGGGGCGGGGCCGGGGCGGGGCCGGTGCTCTCGGCCGCCGTTCGGGGCCCGGGGGCGGCCAGGGCGGTGACGTCACCTCATGACTGAGTTTTTATGAATGAAAGGAATCCTGTGAGTGAGTAATTCCGGGAAGCTCGCCTTACAACTCTGAGCCGCTCCGGCCCCCCGCGCCGCCCGCCCCACAACAAAACGCGTCGCGACACTCCCTGGAGCCCGATTCGGAGTCGCCGGCGGCTCAGACGCCGGCGGAGAGCGACCGGGGCGCGGGCTGGGACAGCCGATCGGACGGCCGCCGGGACCGCCGGGAGACGCGCGCGTGCGAGGGGCGCCAGGCCTAGCGGCCGAGAAGGCGGGTGAGGGACGCGGGTCCGGGACAGGGTCGGCCCGTAGGGCCGGGAGGGTCTCCTGGTCCTCCGCGCCGTCAGGGCTCCTGCGTGGCCACTGCCTGGACGGCCGGCGTGGGAGCGAGCGGGAGCCGAGGTCTGGGGGACTGAGTCTGGGCCGAAGCCAGCCGGCTCGGCGGGGCAGGGCGGAGGCGGCCCCTTCTCGGGGCGCGGGCCGAAGCGGCGGACGGGGCGGACGGGGCCGCGCAGGCCGGCCGGCCGGGGTGGGGCGGCGTGCGCAGCACGTACGTGACCCGGGGACGACAGGCCCTGGACGGGCGCCCGCGGGCTGGGCGCGCGGTCTGTTTACGTCCGCGGGCGGCGTGCGCGTGTGCTCCCTGGCGAGCGTCCTGGGGCCCCTGCTCGCGCGTGCGTGCGCGGTGTACCTCGGGGCGCGCGCGGGCGTGCGCGGGCTTCCTGGACCTGTGTACCTCGGAGAGGGTGTGTCCTAGGGTGACCACAGGGGTAAAAGCGGAACAAGAACCTTAGGGGAGGAAGCGCCCAGGCCGTGATCACACGGGGTCTGAAATTCTGTCCTGGGCCACCCGCTTCCCACCAGCCCCTGCTCTCCCCGGAGTTTCCCAGGGCCGTAACCATGTGACCGTAGTGTTCGTCCCCCGCCCAGAGCCCACGCCGGCAGCCACGGGAAAGGGGCGCTGCGGTGCGGTTTTCAGTGTTTCCGCCCAGCTACGTGGGGGGCGAGGTAACCACTCCACCTTTCGCCTGTGCCTCTGGTGGAACAGGTAACAAAGCAGGTCGGAGCCCCGTCCTGGCTCCCAGGTTTGTGAGCACCCTGGAAAGGACAGACTCCCGGCCCTAGGGTGTCATGCCCTCAGTCTCAGGAGACGTGGGAAACTCCACAAGCCCCACAGCACCTGCGTGGGCAGGGAAGGCGCCCGGGCTCTCGGCTGGTGGCCACTCCGGCTAGTTTGGGCTCTGCAGGCTGTACCCGCTGGCTCACCAGGGTGGGGTGGAGCTGGTTGCGCCCTTCTGGCAGTTTCAGCCCACAGGAGGGACGAGTTAGACTGGACCCACAATGGACCGCGGGACCCCAGAGCCTAGGAGGGTGGCCTGGGCCGGGCTAGGTCAGCAGGCTGCGGCACGAAGGGTGGGTGAGTGAGGAGTGGGGATGGCCTTCCCTCTTCCTCCTGCAGCCTCGCAAAGCGCCTGTGCGGCCTGAAGGACGGGCCAGGGTAGCGCCCCTTGGGCCTAGCCAATCTCCCTCAGGGCTGCAGCATCGCAGTAAGGGAATAGGTGAACTCCCTAGGGCAGAGAGCCGAGGAGCTTTTAAGTTGAGTCCTGGCGACCTCTGTTCCCATAGCTGGGACCCCCCAAGCGGCCCCATGCAGCACGAGGACGCAAGCTCCTGAGTGGCAGGTGACAGGTGGAACGAGGGACTCTCTGGCAGTCAGTACACAGACTGTTTTCCAGAACTGTGGGAGAGAAAGCAGAGGCAACCCCCAGGCCAGGAACTGGGGTGTCCAGGAATACGAGCAGGCCCAGTGCAGGGTGCTGCAGCCAGGAACACAGGGACCAGGCGGGCCCATCCTCCAGGCTGGGCAGGAAACATCCCAGAGGAGGGTCAGGGGTCAGGAGATGAGGGGAAGTGGCTGGATAGCTCGGTCACAGATGGAAAGGTCGCATGGAAAGGTTCAACCTGCCCTGGAATCGCCCCGATCCCCACCTGTATCCTGGCGTGGCTCCCTGGGGGTGCTTCTGCATTGCCCCTGACCGAATCTGGGGTGGAGCCATAGAACAAAGGATGAGGGAAAGTCGTTCTGCTTTAAGAGCACATGACAGGGCCCGACTTAGCTAGGGCAGTCGAGGAGGGCTTCCTTGGGGAAGTGGCTAGTGAGCCGTCCGGTGGACTGGCAGTTGTCTTGAAGGCCCTGATGGCACAGAGGCTGGCATATGGTAGGCATTTCTTGGATGTTTGCTGGTTGAATATATAAGCACTGACTCTGTGTCTATGAAAACACACGGGAAAAAAGGCCTGGGAATCGCAGAGAAGCAGAAAGCCAGGGACGGGCTGCAGGTTTCTCGAAGGTGCCTCTCAAAAGCCAGCAGGTCTTTCAGGTGCTCAGGTGACTTTTGCCTTCACACACAGCCCCGTGTCCCTTTGAGGACAGTAACTGGGGAATTCACTTTTGCTTGTCCACTCACTGAGGGCTTGAGAGGGGGAAGAAAGGTCTGAGGGTGACAGTGCAAGGTTCACCTGTGGGACTGTCAGTCACAAGCCGCTGACAGCTCATCAGTGTCGGAGGTGGAGCCAGACGACGTCAGAGGCCAGTGAGCAGGTGCCCTGGCCCTGACCCGGCAGAGCACGCAGCCCCCGGCTGTGCGAGGGCGCAGGAGGGATGGGCAAGGCCACTGCTTGCGATGCCTCCACCTCCAGGAAGCCCCTGCCGGTTTCCTTCCCCTCCTTAGGGGCCTCCCTTCTGCCCGTGGGCTCGGCGCTCGCTCTGGGCCAGAAACTGGCCTTGTCAATTCACTGATCATGCTGGGAGGTGCTGTAGGCTCGGTGGAGATTCGGCATGTTGGGAAACTGAGGCCCGAGAGGAGGGGTGACATACCTGAAGACACAGAGCACGAGCGGGTGGGCGGCAGAACCGGGCGGAGGCCTCTGCGGCGCCCTTGTCCCGGCCTCGCTCCCTTCCCGCAGGGAGGCGGCTCCACCGGCGCCAGCTGCCAAGACACAGGAAAACACATTTTTTCCCGCTGTCCTCACAGAACAAGCAGCATAGCTCAGCAGGCGCAGGGGCCCATGCCAGCGGGTGGAGGGGACGCAGGGCCATCCCAGGGAGGCCGACGGGCTTGTGGCCTCTGCCCAGGCAGCTGCCGGTCCCCTAGAGTTAGCGCCCTCCTCAGGCCCTGGCCGGGGGTGGTCGGATCCTGCCGGGCTCTGGCCCGGCACTGCTGGCTTCCAGGGGAAACCGAGAAGGGGTGGCGGGTGGGGACCGGCCCCCGCTTGCATCCCCGAGATGGAAGGAGGGCTGAGGTGAGGGAGAGCCCCTTGCCCCCCCTTTTCCTGTGGTACTGGGGACTGGACCCAGGGCTCTCAGGCTGAGCCCCTTAACGTCCCCGGGTTGTTCTAATAGCACGTATTCGTGAGGAACTGGCGCAGATCTCATCTCCGTCTCTCTCTTCTCGTCCCTCCTTCCCGCCTTCTCACCTGCCAGCCCCTCTCTCTGCGGATTTTGGCACTTTTACTCATGTATGCTTTGCGTGTCTATTAGAAAAGCCACGTGGTATTTAAGTTGCCACGTCAGATTCATTTTGCTAAGCATAATGGTCTCAAGGTCCATCCATTTTCCTACAAGTGATTCTAACGTGTCTTTCTTTATAGCACAGTAGTGCTCCACTGGGTAAACATGTCACATTTTCTGTACCGTTCATCTGTTGATGGACACGCCAACCAAGCCCCTTTTTTATTTTTATTTTTTGAGACAGGGTCTCACTGTGTAGCCCAGGTTGGCCTCAAAGTAATGGTAGTCTTCCTGCCTCAGCCTCCCAAGTGCTAGGATCATAGGCGTGCTTATGCAGTGCTGGGGAACCAAACTCAGGGCCGTGCACTTGCTAGGCAAGTGCTTTAACCCCTATGCTATTCTTCCAGTGCCTCCCTCCTTTTATTTTTGATGTTGAGTCAGAATCTCACCAAGTTGCGAAGTTGTCCAGGGCTGGGCTTGAACTTGAGATCTGCCTGCCTCAGCCTCCCAAGAGGGCTGGGGTTACAGGCCTGCAGCTCCACCCCAGCTCAAAGCCCTGCCTTCTTGTGACTTGCCCTGCGTGACTGCCTGACTGTGTTGAGCAAGGACATTGCTGGCCAACCCAGTGCCAGTGACCGCGCTGAGGCCAGGCCAGGAGGCAAGGAGACGAGCAAGAACCGTTTGGATCCCTCCCGGGGCCCTGAGGGTCACTGCTGGGCTGTCTCACCTCCCTGGAAGAAGCACTGTGGCTGGTTTGTGATGCGTGTGCCCACAGTGAGGGTGCGGGCTAAGCCCACACATGTGCCCCTTCAGCTTTCGGATTCCACAGGCTAAAGCTGTTGTTAATAGGATCATCCCCTTTCCAGGAAGGAAACCTGGGTCCAGATGGGAAACTGGCTGGTGTGAGGCTCAGAATCAGGCTCAGCGCCCCACATTCAGTCCTCAGCACCCGACTCCAATTAACCTGGGCAAGGAGAAGCGTCTTCTCTCCCATCAGGTCTCTGGGTGGAGCCCAGACTGCGCAGGTGTCTCTCCCCCAGCCCCCAAGCTCCGGGCTCAGCTGGCAGAGGGACCCAGGGTCCTCTGTGCACCTTACTTGCTAGCAAGCCTAACCACATCTTTGTGCACGAGAGCCAAGTGGCCTTAGGAGCCGGCAAGGCCGACATGGTCTGTGAAGGGCGAAGGAAGCACTTCCCTGAGATGGGCTCTGCCAGGGACACACCGCGGGCAGGAGCACGACTCAGTGTGGCCTCAGTCCTGAGCTGTAATCTTCTGTGTGACCCTGGACTACTCTGTTGCCCTCTCCAGGCACAACTTCGTAGAGTTGTAGGAGAAGAAGGGATCAGGATTCAGATTTGGACTCTGGAGATATTCGGAATTCCTCCCTATTTGCGGGGAGCAGCCACTCACTGCTGTGTGACTTCAGGCAGGTGATGCCCTCTCTGGTCTCTGACAGCCTGTCCTGTAGTGCCCTGTGTGACCCGGCCCCCTGAGACACGATGCATGAGAGCAAGACCCCTAGGCAGGTGCGGCAGTCTCACTCACCTCCAGACACTCAGCGCCCCTGCAGCCTGTGCCCCCACCTCCACCAAAACCCCGGGACACAGGTGTGTCACCATAGTATGGAGGAGGAGTGGCCGGCCCAGGGTCACAGCCTGGAGGGGCCAGAGCCCCTCCCCACGCCCCACTGTGGGCCCTGTCACCTGGATGTGACCCCTTCCGCCTCCCCAGCACTCTCCTGGCATCTGTCACATCTCCATCGAAAGAGGCAAGGAAGATGGGAAGGCGGAAGAGGAGGAAGCAGACACAGGGCCCGGAGGTTCGCACACCCGGCGTGGGCCTGAGACGCTGAGCAGCGGGGTGGCAGTGTCAGGTCCCACCCGTCCCCCTCT
Organism: Ctenodactylus gundi; assembly: GCA_004027205.1. Lineage (NCBI taxonomy): Eukaryota > Metazoa > Chordata > Mammalia > Rodentia > Ctenodactylidae > Ctenodactylus > Ctenodactylus gundi. The sequence goes on from PVKB01003793.1 coordinate 96,835, forward strand.
CCAGCACCTGCTCCTTGTCCCTGCCCCGTGCCAGGTGGCCTCCGGGTGGGGATGAGGAAGCAACCATGGCTATGCCGGGAGCTGGGCTGGCAGGGAGGGGCCGTGGGGCGGGGAGGGCCTCCCCACAGCGCCAGAGTCTGTGGGGCCAAGTGAAGGGAAGAAAAAAGTCATGGGGTTGGGTGGGCCAGGAAGGGCGGGAGGAAGCGAAAGCGATTCCTGGGGCTGGAATGCAGAACCAGATGGTGGGGCCCGGGGCCCGGCTGCGTGAGGTGGTCTAGACTGTCCTCAGACCTGGGAGGTGGGGGTCAGATTCACAAACTGGAAGGGTCCTCCAGGTGCCGGAGGGAGGGGGAGCCGAGGCCAGGAGCGGGGCATGCTGGGACCTCTCCAGGTGTGGGCCCAGCGCATGACCATTTCTGATTTGAGGGTGGGGTGGGTGAGGGTGGCAGAGGAATGCCTTCAGGTAGTATCTGTAACGTCAGGCCAGGCCGACCCTGTGGTGCAGGCCTATCATACCGAGACTTTGGGAGGCTGAGGCAGGAGGATCGTAAGTTTGAGCCCAGCCTGTGCAACTCAGCGAGGCCCTGTCTGAAAATCAAAAATAAAAATGGGCTATGGAAGTAGCTCAGTGTGAAGGCCTAGACTGATCTTCAGTACCGTAAGAATCAGTCAAAATCAGGGCAGTCTGCTGGTTCCTAGTGGGTTGTCGAGGCAGGATGAGTGGGGTGGGGCAGAGAGGCCCCAGGAGAACTGGGAGACAGCCAGGACCCACCCCATAAGGGCCAGAAAGCCAGGTAGGGAAACTGAGGGCAGAACGTAGGCCTGTGAAGCAGGCCTCACCCACTGCTTGCCCCGAGGACCAGCGCAGGAAGTCCGTAGCTGCCTGGTCTGGACATGGAATACCAGCCTCTGCCAGCTACAGAAGAACTCCAGTGTTGCTGGGTGTGGTGGCGCACGCCTCTAATCTCAGCACTCAGGAGGCCAAGCCAGGAGGATTGCTGTGTGTTTGAGGCTGTTCGGGACTACAAAGTGAGATCCTGTCCCAAAAAAAGAAGAAAGAAAGAAAGAAAGAGAAAAAATGTCCAGTGGTTTCTTAAGACGCTCCCAATCCCTCGGTCAAGGTCTCAATCGGGGGAATCTCTTGAAATGCCAACTTCCCTTTCCTGTCTCAGTCTTCCTTCCTTATGAGCTGCCAGACCCCGACCGCGTGGGCCGGCAGGGGCTGGGGGTTCCCGAGAGGCCTGGGCTGTCCCCACCTCGGCCTGAGTCATTCTGAGTCTTTAACAACAAACATTTGATTATCTGCTCTGGCCAGGCACGGTCTACGTCCTGGGCGATGCAAGACCTCTGCCCCAGGGGAGCTGGCACAGTCCTGGGGGAGCAAGATAGACACTGCTCAAATACGTAAACTGTGTGTGAGTAATAATTCTGTACAGCAGGATAGAGAAAACCCAGGTAGAGAAGTGGGGGGTGGGGAGGAAATGTGTGGCTTGGATGCTAGGTTGATTATGTGATTTGGAGACTGAAAGAAGCAAACATTGTGGCTATCTAGGGAACGCGACTCTAGGTGGGCAGATCAGCCTGTGCAGAGGCACCGTGGCACAGCGTGTCTGGAGAACAGTGTAGGGGTCACATCAGCGGCACCGGGTAGCCTCTGAGGAGTCTGCTTTGCTCCCGGTGAGATGGGAGCTGAGAAAGGATACTGTGACGGCAGTGATGTGGTCGCCATACACTGTGTCATCCAGGAGGAAAGCGAGGCACAGAAAGGCTCGCCGGCAAGCTGGGATCCCATGATGGGTGAATAGGAGATTCCCCACAAGGGCCAGGTGTGTGTGGCCCGTCTCTGTGCATTTTCCATCTCTCTAGTGTCCCCAGGAGAAGCCTGGGTCTTACTAGGATGTAGTGGAGGCCGGGCTGACCTTTTGGTTTGACCACAGACAGATCAAGGAGCCAGGGCCTGGATTATGCCTCTTTCTCTCTTTCTCTCTTTCTCTCTCTCTCTCTTGAGATGGTCTCGTCATGGAGCCCAGGCTGGCCTTGAACTTGTGATCCTCCTGCCTCAGCCTCCCGAGCTGCTAGGATTACAGGTGTGTGGCACCCTGCCCAGCTGGACGCAGCAGTCTGGGCATCACTAATGCTAGTGCACAGGAAACCACACTTCAAACCACAAATATCTTCTTTCTTCCGTCTTCTCAGCCCTATGCCCCATTCCCTCCCCGGTGAGGCAACGCAGGCTCACAGTGAAGGGGTAACGGGTCAGATCAGCTGGGGACACAGAGGAGAGGATGGCTTCCGTAGAGGGGCTGGGGGATGGTCCCCTTCTCGAGCCACGGCAATGACCACTGGCCTCTAGGAGTTCTTATGCGCCTGCCTCCCCGCTGCCAAGCCCGTGACGGGCAAAGAGCAGCTGCTTGGCAAGTAGCAGTTGAAGAACGTGAGGCCTTTGGGGCCTTGGGGGAGTCAGCGGAGACCACTGGTCAGTGCCGCAGACAGGAAACGTCCCGGACCGGTATACATGCTTCGTGCACTTTTCTGTGTGTAGGTACCCCCGGGTGTGGGCTCCTTAGCAAGACCCTGCCTCAAAACTACAAAACACTTTTTAAAAGGTGGGGTTGTAACTTAGTGCCAGGCCTGGTTTCAGTCTCCAGTACTGCAAAAATAATAAAGTTTTGAAAGAGGAAATCAAATACATGTGTCCTGGCTCCGTGTGGAAGAATGGCCAGTGGGACAGACATCTGCTCATCTGGTGCGTTTTAAATTGAGCCCCTGTCGCAGGCACTGGCTTGGGCACCTGATGCAGTGGTCAGGAGAAACCTCTGCCCTTGGTGGCTTACGTTTTGGTAGAGGAAGGTGAGAGTGAGACACAAATCACCAACAAGGATGGGAACCGGACAGGCACAGCAGACGGGGCTGGGGGTGTAGCCCAGCGGTTACAGTGCCTGCCCAGTATGCGCAGGGTGCTGGATTCATTCCCCAGCACCACATAACGATTAGCTGGCAGTGGTGGCACATGCCTCTGATCTCAGAACTTGGGAGGCTGAGGCAGGAGGTCAGCCTGGGCCACCCAGCAAGTTCAGGATCCGCCTGGACCATGGAAAGAGACCCTGTCTCGAAAATAAATAATTACATGACGTTAATGATGTGACTCACAGGGTGTTTGAGCTAGGATGGCCAGGGTAGAACTCTGAGGAGCGGCACTGGGCAAAGACCCAGATGACAGTCACTTCCAGGGAGACAGCCTCGTGGTCAGAGGGGGTAGGTTTGAGTTCTAAGATGGCAGGGGCCTTAAATGCCCAGGCAGTGAGTTTGGCGTTTACTCTAGAGGGGACACGCAAAAGTGACCTTGACCTCTGCACCTCCTCCCCTAGGTCTCCAGCCCAGAGGTACCTGCTGCAGACATGTCCGCGGATCCCTTATCCAACAAAGCTCTGAAGGTGAGGGGTCCCCGGTGGCCGGCACGCCCGCGGGCCCCGCGCGCGGCCGCCACAGTGCCGCCTCCCGTGCCCCTCCCGGAGCCCCCAGGCGTGCTGTGGCGGCCGGGGCGGGTCTCCTCCTGCTGCGATCCGGCTTCCCTGCTCAAAGGTGCTGTCCGGGCTGCGGTCTCTGGCTGCAGCGACGCTCGCTGAGACCTGGGGTGGCCTCTCTCTGCGTTCCGGTCCTGGCTGTCTGGACTCCCGCTCCCCGTCGCTCACGGTTTTAGATCGAGGCCGTGCCGGGAGCACGGGGAGCCGAGGGACGGCGGGAATGGAGTCCGGGCCTCAGTTTCCCCTCGCCCGCAGGTCAAGCGCGAGCTGAGCGAAAACACGCCGCACCTGTCGGACGAGGCGCTGATGGGGCTGTCGGTGCGCGAGCTCAACCGGAACCTGCGCGGGCTGTCGGCCGAGGAGGTGACGCGGCTCAAGCAGCGGCGCCGCACGCTCAAGAACCGCGGCTACGCCGCCAGCTGCCGCGTGAAGCGCGTGTGCCAGAAGGAGGAGCTGCAGAAGCAGAAGTCGGAGCTGGAGCGCGAGGTGGACAAGCTCGCGCGCGAGAACGCCGCCATGCGCCTGGAGCTCGACGCGCTGCGCGGCAAGTGCGAGGCGCTGCAGGGCTTCGCTCGCTCGGTGGCCGCCGCGCGCGGGCCTTCGGCGCTGGTGGCGCCCGCCAGCGTCATCACCATCGTCAAGTCCGCGCCGGGCCCCGCCCCCGGCCCCGCCCCCGGCCCCGCCCCCTGCTCCTAGTGCCCGCCGAGCCCCGCCCGCCCCTCCAACCCTGCTTCCTTCCCGGAGGGCCTGAGCGCGGTCGCTGTCCCTAACCGCAGGCCCGCTTCGCAGCCGCCGCCCTGGGTGAGCACGCGTTCCTTCCTGTCCCGGACTCTTCTTCCCTTTGCAGCCCCCTCAAACCGGGACCCAGAAGCCCGGGGGAGGCCCCCTCGCTCGGCTGGGAGGCGGGCATCCGGGCCCAGGGTCTCCCTTGGCCGAAACTTCAGCCTTCTTAAGTTGGTGGGTTGCGAGGGCGCCTAAGAGACGAGTGTGGCGGACGAGGGCGCGCCGTGTGGTGGGGCCTGCTGGGGTCGGCCCCATCTGCCCCGGCCTAGTTTAGCCCTGTGGGTGACCTGTGGGGCTGTCGTCATGGGAGGAGGCACTCATGGGGCCTCCCACCCTCCTCTAATTCGCAGGTTATTCAAAACGGCTAGTGAAGCCCACCACACAGTGGAAGGCTCAGTGCCTGAAGCCACAGACCACTTGGAGATTAGGCTGTCACCAAAAGCCACGGGCACTGCCGCCCCAGGTTCCACACGTTTCCAGGGGGTGACAGTGGCCAGGGACCGGGTGGCACCTGGAGAACAGCTCTCTGCAAGGAAAGGGAAAGGGATCAGAGGGAGCGAGAAAGTGGCACAGATGGCAGGGGGACGCAGCAGGCCCGGCTCCGCTTTGGCGCTCCCTGCAACCAGGGGGCCCTGGAGCTGGCCAGCCAGAGATTAAGGGGACAATGGAGGTGACCATTGCGGCAGGTAGGGAGGTGAAAATTCTGACCCTGCAGTCCCGAAGCATGGACTGGCAGGTCCTTGGAAGCATCTCGAGTGTCCCTGATGGATGGGGCTGATGACTGACATCCTGTGGGAGCCCAGTGTCCCCTCCCCCGGGACTGTACACAGCTGCCCCTTCCCACCGATTATTTATTGCACGAATCTAAGTTATTCTCCTCAGCCAGAGCCCAGCTTCTGACCCCTCGGAAAAGTCGCATGTGGCCTGAGCTGGGCTTTTTATTTTATATCTGCAAATAAATCACATTTTATCTTATATTTAGGGAAAGCCGGGTGGCAACAACAAAAATTGTTTTAAAAAATTGCTCGGCCCCCAGAATTTATTTATTTTCTAACTTACAGTGAGTGAGTTATCCACCTTCTGTATTTTGTAGATTTTTCTGAATAAAGTTCTCTTTTCCACGGAGAAGCGCCACGTTCTGGGCCATGTTCTGTGTGTTCTGAACGGGCAGCCTCAGCGGAGGTGTCGGGCTCTTTGGTGAGCCCTCGCGCGCAGGCTAGGGGTGGGGGGAGAAGGCAGGAAAGGGAAGCGGGGTGCTGTGAAGGTCCAGGAGCCTTGAGGTGGGGACAAATTCCCTGCGCACCCCTTCACACAGACCTACCCAGAGAGGAAAAATCCTGAATTCCAGAATAATCTTGCCAGCACTTTCACAGTAAGGTTTAACTGTCTACAGCCAAGTTAGAAGGATTTCCCCATGTTCCGGAGGGCAGAGGCGGGTGGGGACACTTGCTCAGGGTCAGCCCGCAAGCCCGCGTCTCAGCCCTGGGTCTCATGGAGGCCCCATACCCAGTGCACTGCCAGGCCCCTTGGGGCACTGGAGGCACAGTGCAGCTTACTGCGGCCTTTGGTCAGGCCTTCAGGGTGAGGTACGTGTGTCTTCCTCGCCGTGAGGCCCTTGGTGCTTATTTGGCTTCTTGAAGCCTGTTTACCTGGCCGTAAGACGTACTGAGGGCATGAGCATGGAAAGCACCGGGATTGGGGGTGGGTGCTGTGAGCTTTAACAGCAGAATCAATGCCTGCTGCCACACAGGCCTGGGGGTGAGAAGAGGTCCGAACGGGGCCTGGCTAGGTCCACTGGGCTTCCCCCCCCCCAGGGGGCGGGTGCTGCCAGGTCCTCATCCTGCAATGCTGAGCGCAGGCCTGCGGCTCGGGCGGAAAGGACTAGCACGCCACTTACCTCAGGCTCGCAGGCTGGCTGGGAATTTCCCCGCCCACACTGCATTCCTGAGCACTTCTGTCAGCGGCAGGCCCCAGAGAGGCATGCGGGCAGAGGGAAGGTGCCCACAGCCCAGGCCCCCTGGCTCCTAGGGCCCCAGAGGGGAGGAAGGGCTCAGGAGGGCAAGGATCCCTGGAAATCTCTTCTACCCCGAGAAGTGCCAGTGTGGGGGCCCCACCCATCTACCTGCTGCAAAAACCCTGCCCTCAGGGGGAGGGGAAGGTAGACCTCGGGTGAACAGCTGGGGAATGGAGAGGTACCGTTCCACCGCGGCCTGGATGCCCGCTTCAGCCCCTGGCAGTGTGAGCCCCCGTCCCCGTCACTCCCCATCATACACATGGAGAGGGTGACACAAACCCACCAGCACTCCCCCTGCCAACCCAAGCGGGCAGGAAGAAACCTCGTCCACAGGCAGATTTTAGTACAATCTATATTATCTCATAGATAGATTTCTTCCTTGCTTTATTTGCTCACTTCTGTCACGCATTTAAAATGTCAGAGACCAAAATAGAGCGGCTTTCTGGTGGAACTGCAGTCACACGACAAGGTACAAAACTAGGGGCTCTGTCTTCTCATACATCACACGACTCATCTTCAAGTATTTCTGTATGTACAAAGAGCTACTCTATCTGGGAAAAATGAAACAAACAAAAAGACAAGGTAGGTTATGCGTCCTAGGAAGGAGGAGGGGCCGGACTGGGGGGTTTCCATCCCCATGTCACCAGGGATCACTTGTTCCCACCCCTGAGTTCCCCCAGCCCCACCCACCACGCCAGGGGGCAGGCACCAGCGTGGGCAAAGACCACGAGGGACAGGATTCAGCAACGCACTTTGGCCTGGAAGGGAGCAAGGGTGCGCTGGAGGGGCCCATTTGTGAAGCAAAGGCGGGAGGCGCCAGCGTGGCCCCCTGACAGCCTGCTCCCTTCCGGGGTGGCCAAGACCACTGGCCAGGCCCACTGGGACAGGCCTGCACACCCCACTCGAGGGAAGCTGGAGACCTGGCAGGCTGTGGGGCGACGACCCCAAGGAGGGGCCTGTGCCTTCCAGGAGCGATCAGCGGGCTGAGCTTGGGTCCGTGCCCCAAGGCAGGGACCCTCCTCCGTCGTCTGATCAACTCCCCAAAGCCACTGCCACCCACACCCAAGTATTACCCAGGCTCCCAGTGACAGGATGTGCCACCTATACCAACACACTGCCTCCTAGGGCTCTTCCCAGGGTAGCAGCTGGCAGAGGCCTGGCCTGCCTGGGGCTCTATCCCCAGGCATGTGGGCACAAAGGGGCAAACAGAGGGAACTGGTGGCCCTGGTCATTGCCGAGGCCTGTCCACGAATGCCTGGCCCAGGGCTGCAGGACCCTGAGTGCCAGCAGCTTAAGTAGGAGCACCCAGTGGGTGTCTGGGACAGACTAGGGGTTGAGGAGAGACTTTCATATGTGACTAAGGCACAGAAGAGATGGGCAGGGGCCGGACAAGGCAGAATACCAGGCCCTGTGTGGACAGGGATCTGGGAGAGGACTCTGACCTCTCCCCCCCGCCAGGACCCCAGCTACATGGCCATCCCTCCTGTCTTCCCTGGAAACTGGTCTAAAAGGCAGAGGCTCAGACCTTCCCCTGGAAAGGGAGAAACCCCAGGGAAAGCGGAACCCGGCTGAGGTTCTGAGGGCCCAATCTGGGGAGGAAGGCAGAGCCCACAACCCCTGAGCAGCCAGGAAGCAAGGGCTCTGCCCCAAATTCCACCAGAGGCAGGACCTGGGGAAAGGGCACTGTGGGCTGCGGGCTGTCCTCAGCAGGCCAGAGGAAGGGGCAGGAGATGGCAGGGGTGGCCATGGTGGACACAAATAGCCAGGGGCCTAGAATCCCCTGCTTTGCCAGGAGAAAGGCCCAGAGGGCTGGGAGCCCTTCCCTAGATGGGATCTGTGGCTCCTGGCATCTGGCTCTGATCCTTGCAGCATACCACGAAGGCCTGCGTCCGGGGGGTGTCCACGTTCCCTCCGGCCCCCAACAGGGGAAGGCCCTACCGTCGGCAAAGGTGCACCTGGGGGGGAGCAGGCAGGGAAGAGCCCAGGCTGGTATTGCACAGTGGGGGAGGGGCTTGCTGAGGGGGCCGGGGCTGGAAGGCTGCAGCTGCTGGTCCCCACACAAAGCATCTGTGCCCAGGGTGGCTGGTCCTGGCATGCTCCTACCACAGAACTGGCAGCAGGGGCATGGGCATGTCTGCTGCCCCTGGCCCGGGCAGTACAGGGTTGGCTGTGTATAAATATTCCTGAAGGCTCATCAGGGAGCCTGGGCTGTCCCCCGGGCAGACAGCATCTGGCTGCTCCTCTGGAAGTGATATGTTTCTGGTCCAATAAATAAAGGACAACAGCAAAGCTGTGGCGGCCACCTCCCGGGCTGCCTGTGAGGCTGCAGGCGGTACGGCCACTCAGCCCAGGCGCCCATCCTTCCCCGCCGGTGCCCGCACTAGAACTCGTCATCTGAGCTGAGCAGGAGAGTCTTCTCATTGTCGCGGGCTCCACTGAGGCTGTGGGAGCGCGAGAGGCCGTGGGCACTGCCTCGCCAGGCGGGCGCAGGCTCCAGGGTGGACTGCTGCGTGTACTGCTGGTAGGCCGGTGAGAAGTTGTGGATGGCGTCCTGCACAATGTCGTGCGGGTTCATGGTTTCCTTGAGGCCGCTGGAGATGCTCTTCATGGGCGCGCGGCGGCCTGTGAGCAGGAGGCGGGGATCAGGGCTGGGCCCTCGGCCCCGCCCCCATTCCGGACAGACCCCCACAAGGCTGCCACTCAGCCATCCCCTCCTGGGATACAGAATGGATCCGGACAGAGCAGGGGCAGCAGAGAAGTGACTCGTGACTTGGAGCCCAGGTTAACCACCACTGGGAGCCAGGTAGGAACCAGGTGGGTACAGGCACACTACAGGCCAGGAGCCCCCAGGGCCCCAGGCTCCAGGGCAGGCCCATGATGCACCTGTACTGCGGGGAAGACCAGGTACCCAGGGGTCCATCGCTACCCCACTGAGAGGGCAGGAGCTCCCTATACACCTCCTCCTAGTTCCCCCTAATGATGGCTGCCCTTGGCTCAGCAGGCAGAGATGGCAGGGACCGCCAAGCCCAGCTATGCCCAGATTTTTAATCCAGACCCGAGCCTCTCCACCCAGTGTGTTCTCTGGGCTGTGGGAAAACTGCTAATTGCCCCAAACAGGCACCTGCCCCAGAATCAAGCAGGGGAATTCCGGAACAAGAGACCAGGACAGAAGTGGGCAGGGAGGGGCCTGCGCGCTGGCTTGTCCCACCCCTGGCACCTGTGCTGGTGAGAAGGGGACACGGGGGACTACAGAGAAGCATGCTGGCGACAGCACCAGAACAGACATGCAGGACAGACATGCAGATGGACAGCGGGACCTACCGTAAGGGCCGTACGTTGGCACTGCCCACGGCCAAGCCCAGGGCAAGTGCAGGGCAAGGGGGCAGGGAGAGTAGCCAGAAAGACAGAGAAGACAAGAGACAGCTGAGTGAGCAGCACGCCCACCCCAGCCCGGCGACGCCACGCACCCTCCCCTTCCTGATCCCTAGGTCCCCCACAGATACAGGCTTCTCCCTGAGGCCTGAGGGGTGACTCCTCCCACGGAGCCCATGGCAAACAGGGACATCCAACTAGTGGCCAGGACACTGCGCCCTGGCACCACCCAGGCTGTCCTGGAGCTGCAGCTTCACAAAGTCATACGCTTTACAAACCTCAAGACACGTCAAAGACGGGAACTGAAGTTCAGTGGGGAAGCACACAGAAAGGCTGGCATTGCACCCACCCTAACGCCAGGCACGGGCCTCTAGGCAGAGGCTGAGCTACAGCTCGTGCCAGCAGGGAGGTGAGCACAGCTAGGAGCAGTTCCCTGGCTAGGCTGCATGGCCGGCCTGCTATTTCTTGCTTAGGTGGGTCTGAAGGACAGTGTGTGGAAAGATAGCCCAGGCTGGCAGCAGGGAGCCTCAGGGAACTTCCCCAGGTATGGAAAGTTTCTTTCCATGCTCCCTGTGATGATCTGAGCTCTGGGCCTAGCTCTGCCAGAACAGGCCCACAGGACATGGCCCTGAGCACTGGGCATGTGCATGTCAGACCCTTCCCCTGGCGCCTCGTAGGCAGACAAGGGGCATCAGCCAGCCAGCCGTGACCCACCAGGGTTGGGCAGAGCAGGTGTGTGATCAAAGCCCATAGCAGCGACTACAGCCTGGCTGGCAGGCATGCTGGAGGACAAAGTCTGTCAGAGGCACCTTAAGGTCCCTTCCCATCCATGACAGGAACAGCATGGCAGTGAGCCGAGGAACTGTGCTAACTGCCATACTAGTCACAAGGCCCTAAGCAGATGGGTTTCCTGCCTCCAGTCACATGGGAAGAGAGCAGTGGTGCTCCTGGGTAGAGGTGCAGGAGAAGGCTTCTGTCTCCCAGGCCTGCACCTCCCGTGGCCCACCGCTTCTCCAGGCACCCAGTATCGCTCCTTGGCCGGGCCAAGCGCCATGGGACCTCTGAGGTGGGCCTCTCCCCGCCCCCAGCTCTCAGGGTGCTGTCACACACAGCTGCTGGCTAGCCCCTGTGCTGACCAGGAAGACCGCAGACGTCAAAAAGAAAGCTGCTGAAACCATCCAACTCTGTTTCTTAAAGTAAGCAAGGCTGTTTTTTTAAAAAGTAATTTTAGAAAGGATAGAATTATAGGACAAAACAGGGAACTGTGCCTGGTAGTGGGTGCCAGGAGCCCTTAGAAATCTGTCTATTCATTATGATCAATCCCGCCTTTCTGCATCCTCTCTGGGTCTGCATGCTCAGGCTTCTGCAAGGGACAGGTGGCCTCAGCTTCCAGGACCAAATCGGTAATGCCAGCCTCGGGCCCCTTTCCCAGGTGCACAGTCTGGGTTCAACGCTGCTGGCCCTGGAACACCTGACTCCTCCCACTGAGGTCCATGCCCAGGACCCTGCTTGTACCTTGTGCGTCCAGCCTCTTGTCCACGTAGACTCTGTACGTGAAGGCATGCCGCAGGGCCAGAGCCGCAAAGAACATCTCCACGCAGATGATAAAGTCTTGGTAGCCGGCTGCCACAGTGCCCTCACCCACGGACACACGGGCTGAGTGGATCTTGGGGATGGCCCCACACTTCTCCAGGATGGCCAGCAGCATGCCTGGGCAGGGAAGCACTGTCTGGCGTAGACCGGACCCCTCCCTATACCCACCTCTTCCATGCAGCCCACCCAGGGGCCGAAAGAGGGAAACAGTTGCTCTTGGGAGGCAAGGATGGCGACACAATGCCAAGGCCTCCACAGGCCCCACTGTCTCAGCTCCCGCAGGCCACTGCGATATCACAGATTACGTAGGTTCCCTAAGTCCTCCCCACCCACGGTCAGTTTTTCCTTGGAAGCTACTGTGAAGACACCCGAGGGCCCAGACCTCACCCCCAGCAAGAACCCAGTGATCTAAGACCCCCTGTACTCCAGACTGGAATCCCCCCCGGACCGTCTCGGGGCCTGAGCCTCACAGCCCCAGGGATGTGAACAGGAGGGAGGGATGGGGCTCAGGAGAGGGGGAGGAGGCTGACCTTGCCAGAAGGAGAGGAAGATGACGGATTTGACCATGAAGAATTTGAGGACGGGGCTGTAGGGGCTGAGCAGCTCTCGAGTGGCAAAGTAGAAAAGGAAGAGGGCGTAGAGGGCCAGACTGACGGAGATGTTGTAGATGATAGTCACGTAGAGGTAGCCACTGGTGACGCTGTGGAGACAGCACACTGGCTGGGACCCGGCCTGTGGAGAGGCCTCGCCCTCCCTCCTCCACCCTGCCCGCAGGCGGGCCCCAGGCTCCACGTGCTGAAAGGGAGGGCACACATCCCGAGGGGGGTAGGGTGGCCGCCACGCAGGCCAGCCTCCGCCTCTGCTGCACTCTGTGCCAGCTTTGGGACCACTCGGGCAGGGAGCCAGGCCCATGCCAGAGGCCAGAGGCTCACAGTCAGCTAACAAGTGTCGAGGCGGTGACACTGAGCATGCGCTGCTCTCCTCTTGTGCGGCCATTACTCTCCCCTGACTCAGTTTGCCCACCAGCTTGGGCGGGGATGTGGTGTGGGTCATAGGTTGTGTATGAGGTACTCGCAAACTCAGGGCCAGGGAGTGGTAACTTTGAGGAACCCCCTAACGAAATGCTCATTCATGTGCATAATACACAGCCGGGACCAGAGGCCAGCTTCTCAGGGCTTCCCTCTCGCACAGGGTCTTGGGAGTGATCACAGCCCTCAGGGCTCGCCCTCGGGCAGCTCAGTGCAGCCTGCATGTGAATGTGGCTGCAGCTGAGGGCTCAATTGGGCAGGCACCGGAGCCAAGTGCACGCGTGGCGCTGCCAGGCTCGAGCTCGGAGGCCGGGCGGTGAGATCTGAGCACCAGGAAGCTCAGGAAGGTCACGGCGTGGGGTGTACAGCTGCCCAGCCCTGAGCCAGGGCACCGGTGCTACACCGAGACTCCTCCCACGCGCTCAGGGAAGACCGCTGCTTACTCAAAGTCCCCGTCCCGGTACTTGCCGAAGGCCTGGAGGGCCACGGTGCTGACAGCCATCAGCGGCTTCACCACGCAGAACTGCAGGGTCGCCTGTGGGGACCGAGAGGGGAAGGTCGAGGACAAGTTACCTGTTTTGTCCTCTTTTGATGTCGGCACCTACGCTGGATACCACGGACAGAGGGGAAGGCCCCATGTCCCGCCCTCAAGAGGGGTGCTGTCAGCAGGGGCAGAACACGCGGGACACTGCAACGCCGCGATGTGAGGATGCGACCAGGCAAGAGGAGGCTGGAGAAGGACGGACCAGTGGCGCAGGGCACAGTGGCCTGCACGCAGGAGGCACGTCACAGAAGGCTTGCAGTGGGAGGGGGGACCCCAGAAAGACCCTGAGACGAGAGACAGGAAAGGTGGGCACAGCTCGCGCACAGGCTCCGGAGGCAGAGTGTGGACAGCGTGGGGGCTGAGCCCTGGGGAGCAGCATCAGCCAGCAGGAAGCTGAGAAATGGGTCGGCCAGGTCCCAGAGGCCTCAGCACTCTGAGAGAGGCCAGGCCCTGCTGAGGAACTGGCCACGTACAGAGCAGGCGAGGGCCTTCTCGACCTTTCTGGTTCCTTGCACCACACGCTGGGCCAGGTCGCTTCTTACTGGGGCTAAGGATAAGACTCGGGTGCGGCAAGCAGGGACAGGAGACAGCCCACCTGTGGACTCTGGAGCCCCAGAGCTGGACCTGAATGAAGGCTTTGCCCCTTACTCACTGCAGCAGCTTGAGCAGTCACCTAGCCTGAGTGGCAGCCTCCTCAGTAAAAGGGACATCACAGGCCAGCCAGCCTGGGGCACTGCCACGGGGATGTGAACCCCCGAGAGCAGTGTCTTCCTGGAGGTCTCCCACCTGCACACTCAATCCCGAAAGTTCTGTTTGTTTACTCAGCCAAGGATGGTGGCCCAGCCAGGGTTCCACATACACCCTGAGAGCAAGTACGCGTGTGTATGAGCCCCTTGGGGTGGGGAGGGGAGGCTGGACTTGGCCAGGGAGGGTCAGCAGGGCGCTGGGGCAGAATAGCAGCCCGCAGAACCTGAGTTTCTGCTCTGAGGGATCTAGGCCCAGACTGCAGGACTTCAGGTGGCAGGAGAGTCACATGTAACCAACCATCAGGGCTGAGACACTGCCGCCAGAAGGCCCTTCAGAACGTCCCTGGCTCAAATCCCTGCCCAGACGAAGTGCAAATGGCACCTGCGGGCAAGAGTGGCAGGTCACATGGTGCACATGAGCTGGCCGGGCGGTGTTCCCCCGGACGCAAGCGCTATCATTATCCCAGTCACAGAAGAGAAAACCGAGGCACAGAGCAGCTACAGTGGCAGGTGCGCACCAGAATCAGGCGGGCAGGCCCCAGGGCCATTCCAGCCACACCCTGGGTCAGGTTCCTCGGCCAGGTGGGCACTAGCGCCCCTGGGGACTCTCCTGCCTGCCCATCCTGGGCTCCATTCCAGATCTTTTCCCTCAAGCTGGAGTGGGGTGGCTAGCTGAGACCCTGCCTTCCACCAGCTCCCCGGGCAATTCAGAAATGGGGTACTGCCCTGAGAATGTCCGACCCCTCAGCAGCTCCTGAAGGAAGCATGTGCACTCTCTTGCCACTGGGAATGAACAGCTGGCTTCACCTGTTCTTTCTGCTTGCCACCTCTCCTTTCTACCTTCAGCACCTGCGCTCACCTGGCCGGGGAGTGTTACAACACAGTGATGCCGCCTCCCTCCAGGAGATCAAAATGCTGTGGACAATGTCCTCACCAAACGCGGCTTGAGTCACAGCAGGGCTTGGAAGCTGGGCAGCTGAACTACTGTAAACAGTAATGCTCAATGCCCTGCCTGGTGCCCGGGACAGCTTAACTCCTTCCTGGGCGCCGCAGTGTGGGTTTCTGTGTCAGTGACCCCCCACCGGGAAGCAGCAGCCAGCTGCTCGGCCAGGCGGAGGCCCTGCGGGTGTGCAGCTGCAAGCAGACCAGCGTGACGGTGGCCGGCCTGTCCCCAGAGGCCGGCAGCGTCTGCGCCGCGGAGCTCGCGTCCCTCCTGACCACCTGGCAGTGCTGCGGGGGGCGGGTCCTAAGGGCTGGGGGCTGGCATCCTCGGACTGACGCCCTCTAAAAGCCAGCTCCATGTTAAAGGCTTCTAGACCCACGACCTCGCTGACCCACTCACTTCTTGACGTAAGTATCATTGTGCCCATTTTACAGAACAACAAGCTGAACTCAGCGAGGCTGAGTAAACTATCGGAGCCACTGAGTCAGAGGACAAGCTGAAGTCGGGCTCCACCCATCAGACACCTCGGCAGGCACTTAACACTGTATGCCGCCGTACCGCCGCTAGCTAGGCCCCTCCGGAACTCGGGAAACCAGAAGGCCCTGCACTGCCACCTGGTTATATGAGAAGAGAGTGGGGACACGTGTCATGTGCCAAAGCCTCCTGCCCTCAGACACCGCTGACGAGGGTTCTTGGACGGGGCTCTGGAATGCCAAGGACTTCCTCTGATTCACACACAGAGACTTGGTCAAAATGAGCAAGACTCAGACTAGCTCCTCCAGCCCAAAGTTGCAGCACACGACACCAGAACACTGGTGCTAGCTCAACTGAACACTCACGGCCTCCCCGATGGCTGGGGACCAGCTTGAAGGCCGGGACTCGACAGGCGGGGCCTGGGGAGGACAGCAGCACAGCCCTCCCTCCAGGGCACAGGCCTGGGCTCTCATCCCGAGCCTGCTCTTCCTGAGCCTGGTGGAGCGGAAGCAGCTCATACCTGTTTACAGAACCGCAGGAATCCGATGGAGTAGGTCTTACCCCAGAGGCAGCACGTGCCGTACATGCAGCTGGACCTGGGAAAGGCAAGCACAGGAAAGGGCGAGTGAGTCAGGGGCCAGGACTCAGGAGAGGCCGGCCGGAGAAGGCCACCCCCATCAGGCCGAGGTCAAGACCAAGGGGACGTGCGCGTGAGTGGGCAAGGGAAGCGGGGCGGCCCTGGCCCCCCGAAACAAACGCAAACTGCACGGAACAGAAAACTGTGCGGAGAGAGAGGCAGAGCGAGTGGAGAGACGCTCCCAAAGTCCAGCCGACAGCCTTGCTCAGGAGGTGCAGGAGAGGCACAGCTGGTCAAGGCCGTGGGCAAAAGAGGCCTGCGTGTCCAGCGGCCACCAGCACGGCCCGAGAAGCGCGGCCCCGGGGACGGCCTACTTACTCGATGGGCTTCCCGCGGATCTCCGCCATGATGGAGCTCTCTCCCCCGAGGTACTCGTAGCACAGGCTCAGGAAGTTGTAGATGACCAAGGCTGTGGAACGGTCCAGTGACAACCATCAGACCAACAGCACAGGCAAGCAGCTGTGGGATCTTAAAACTGACAAAAACTGAAAGCGCCAGGGCCACCTGCAGGACAGGGAGGAGCCCTGGGATACCAGGCTGCGCACAAGAAGCTGCAGTTAACATCCTGCGTGTAGTTCCAGATTCAGGCACAGTCACACTGTATAGGCAGCACAGCCACAGGAGAGGCCATGGAAATGACAACCGCAGACTCAGGAGGGTGAGGGGAGCTAAGGGTGGTGGGCTGGGGGCTGGGGGTCGTGCCAAGGGCTGGCAACATATAGCTCTGGGGACGTGACACTGGCTTGGTAACTGCGTTAGCTGTGGTCATCCACTGGTGCGTAACAGATTACAATTTTACACCAAGACAATGATGCCGGGACCTTGAGAGAAATTGTAAGCAAGTCTGAGCACAGAACCAACGTCCACTCTACAGCTCACACAGGTGTCTGGCAGATAGCACCGCAAGCTCTGACAAAACACGAGCCCATGTCTTCGGAGGCTCAGTCAGCCTGTGCTAGACTGGGGCACAGAGACTCCACATTGCAACAGTGACACAGCAACACAGCAGTGCACTGGTGGATCTGCAGGCCTGAGAGTTTCTGCTAGGCCTGCTGAACGGGGCCTAGGTGCACAAGGAGGTGCCAGGAGCGCTGCAGGCACAGTGTAGCAACTGCAGCGCTTGACTAGAAAGCGCAAGGTCCCGAGTTTGATCCCCCAGCATCACCCACTCGCTGGGCATGGTGGCACTCAGGAGGCTGAGGCAGAGCTGTCGGTGAATTCGAGGCCAACCCGGTCTACAACGTGAGTTCTGGACCAGTCTGGGTGAGATCCCATCTCAAATAAAATTGAAACAAACGTGTCAGCACCGAGGAAGGAGCAGGAGGCGCTGCAGAGGGAAAGGCGCTGGAGAGGGCGCGGCGTGGGACGCTGGAGCGAGGAGAGTGCAGCTCAGAGCTAGGCGCAGGGACAGGGGACGAAGAGGACGAGGAGCCACGGCGGCCCTGAAGCCAGAGGGTCCTTGCCAAGCTGCAGAGTCCTTCTGGCCCTCAGAGCCACCTGTGCGCCTTCCATGCCTTTGCACTGTGCCCTGACTACCTGGTGTCCTTCCTGGACCTGGACTTCTGGGACGCGACCAAAACGTCTGGTGATTCCTCTGTTCCCATGAAGATTCTATCACTCAGGGACTGACTGGTCCTTTCACTTTCAAGTAGTTTCTGCTCTGGAACGTAACCATCGACTGCTTTAAGTCCCTCAGACGGAGATCTTAGGCTGTGAACCTACAGCTCTGGACACCGCAACAAACTGCTGTCTCCGCGGGGTGCCACAATCACTCCAAAGGGCGATGACAGCAGGGCAGCTCTGTGCAGAGCTCGGGCCTAGCATGCTTGAAGCCTGGGTTCCATTCCCAGCGAGGCGGGGAAGAGGAGGGTGGACAGGGAAAAGCACAGGGGCACCTGTAAGGCCAGGTCAGCATGGGCAGGTCTGCTAATGTTTTTCTGAGACGTAAGATTTAACATCACATAGTCATGATAACCCATGATTGGTGGTTCGGGAGAGTACATGAACGCCACAAAATAAATTCTGAAAATGACTGACTGGTCTCACAGGTCCAAGACCCATGAAAGGGAGCCCTTCCCTCTGAGAACACAAGCACGACAGCTGGCAAACACTGGCACAACACAGATGCCGACCTGCCTGAGCCTCGGCTCGGGGTGGACAGAGCTGGCGACACAGGTCAGGCAGACGGCGGCCCTCGATGATTTGGGAAGGGAAATGTGTGGCATCTCACCCGCTCCCAGCTGCTGCCACCTATCACGGTCTCTCCTCTCTGCAGCCAGAGCACACGCCAGGCTTTGCTGTGACGCTGAAGCAGAGGGTGCAGAGTGGCTCCACACAGAGCTGTGTGAGCCTCTGTGGGCCTCGGCTCTCCACCTACTCACGGGGACAAGAGGAAGATCTGTCCGACAGCTGGTTGGTCTCCAGGTGCCAGGCGGCTGTGACAGCCGTCACTGCTTGTCCACCTGCCTTCCTCGGCCTAGACACCTCATGCCTGGACTGCGGACCCACCTGCCCTACCCAAGATGCCTGGAGACAAAACCCTGCTGGTCTTCAAAGCACTCTGCGGACAAGAACTCGGGGTGGAGGACCACGGCAGGCATCCCGCCAAGAGGCGGCAATCTCTGATCAACGGCTCACAAGCCGAGGGAAACACGTGAGTGCACTCTAAGCCAGGTGCAGCTCTACAGTGACAGACAGCAATGTCCAAATAAGGCCATCTTGTGCTGCTGTCACCCTCCACTGAGAGGGGGATCTTGTTTCCGTCTTCTGTATCTGCGAGGACCTGTATAACTACAGTGGAAGCGACATTCTGTGACATCTGAAATGCCCCCTTTCCAGAGTGCCTACTTCCTTCAAGAGGCTTGTTCTTGGACCCAGCCGTCGTCCAAGGACGCATGCTGGCCATGAGACCCAGGAAAGGCTGGTGGGCGGTCAAAGGCCCTTTGCTGATGACCAGTACCAGCCAGTGAGTGAGCAGGACTCCGACCCCTCCTGTCCCAATCTTCACGCTCTCCCGCTGGGGCCCAGACATGGCGCAGGGGAGAATGTCCTCACCCAGCCCTGCTAACCCTGGCCGACAGGACCTGTGAGCAAGATGCGTGGGTATTCTACACTCGTGAGCTCCGCTGGGGTATTTCATCGGCCACGGGGAAGTGAATAATCCTAGGGTCAGACCCCTCACCGGCCCATGACCTGCTGCTCCCCAGGCAAACTCAGCTGGGATGTCACCTCCGCTGCCAGCTCTGTGCTCACACCCTACACCAGAGCCCGCCACTTGCGAGGCAGTCCCTCTGGCAGGCCAGGAAGTGCACCTTCCCTGGGGTGGACTCTCAGAAGAAGCCACAGAGGCCTCCTCCAGGCAAGGCCATCCCGGCCACCTGCTCTCACAAAGGCTGGGCCCTGAGCCCACATCTCTCCCTGCACCACGAGCCGTATCAGCTCAGGCGCGAGTCCCATAGTCCAGCTCTGCTCAAGCAGGTCAGGCCATCAGATTCTGTGTCTCAAGCTGGGGCGGGGGTGGCTTAGAGCACTTGCCCAGCACCTGTGAGGCCCGGGGTTCCATCCCTAGCATCAATCTTTTTTTCAAGACGTCTGATCTCTGAAAGGTGCTTCAGGGCCAGCCAGTCTGTAAAATACCAATTTGCTGACAGCTTCCTTTACAGAATCATTAGTGGGTCAGTACGTACTCACTGATTTTCACAGAAAGGCATCCTGGTCACCCAGTGCCACTTCCACAGCCGCCTCTGCCCTTGGACACAGCTCCCTAGCCTTTGGGACCACGGGGACAAATCCCCCCCTTCCTGGGAAGTTACAGACATTCACAAAACACCAGCCCAACAGCCCAGCCGTGGTTTTTAAAATGGGAACTTGGGCAACCTTATCCAGGGACCCCTTCCAGTTAAGCTTTTACCCTCTGTCCTCCTGGATGGAGTCTCCACTCACCAACCACAGGCATCACAAAGCCTGGGCCCCAGCACCCCAGGGAGCATCAGCCAAGAAGAACCTCCAGCCCGTTTCTACCAGCAGGCACAGTGGCCTACTGCTTCAGGGAACAGTCCATCGACACCTGCTAAGAGCCACGTTCTGTGCGTGCAAACCTGACTGTCACTAAGCTCACCTTCTCTGCGTCCATCGGTACCCACAGCAGTCCTCTTTGAGATACAGAAACACTCTGGTGACATGGGAAGACGGGGGGCACCCCAGGTTCCAGCTAACCAGAAGATGAGCCTAAAAACTGAGGTTTGACCACTATGGGCACAGAACACTCACGCGCTCCTTTGCACCACTGGGTAACTAACTGGAAGGCGAGGAGGAGGTCACAGTCAGAAAAAATGCGGCCAAACTCTAAGTGCCACCCATGCATGGTTCACAAAACAGAGAGCCTGCGGGAGGCACCTCACCACCTCTGGTCACAGGACCCCAGCGCTGCCTCAGGGTCCTGCTGGCCTCCACCCCACCACAGCCACACTCTAGATGCATGCAGAAGCCAGACCCCACACCCTGTTGGTCCAGGGGAGTCACAGGGAATCACAGCTCTCGCCGGGGGGCGGGGGGGTGCTGCAGCAGGAGACCCAGGACTATCACCTTGGGGCTGTGGGGCTGCTCATAGCACTCTTTGGACAATGGGAATTCTACTACCATTTTATCTCTGCTTTCTCCCCTCCTTTTTCCCCTGAAATGCCATGAAAATGGAGACAAGACTTTCCAGGAGAAAGAAAATGTCAACAGAAAACTGATGATAGATGTCTGGACGATGTATTGAGGCCACTGACCCGGGGGAGGAGGAGGCAATGAGACCCCCAGAAAACCTCCGCCCTGGACCTGCCCGGCATCTCTGAGGCAAGAGTGAGCTTCAGCCCTCTGGGCTGCCCACCATGACCGCTACTCCGCCTCCTGTGGGATTTCAGTATACTGGGGATAAACAAAATCCTAAAAGCCAAAAAAAGCCAGCACAGTCATGCCATCAAAGTCAGACAGAAAATGACATCTAACTCTGAATTGCATTCCTTTCCCCACACTCATCCAATAGAACAGAATAAAGATACCCTCAGGCACCCACGTAGATCCTGGAAGATGCACTCCCGCCAACCAGAGAGAGCACACCTCAGACAAGAGTGAAATGACATCTAGGGACCAGGTGACCCAGCACAGGAGAGGCAAGCAGACATCTCAAGAGGACAGTGAGGGACAGAGCCAGGTAAGAGCTGAGCAGTGGAGGACTTGGAACAAGCAGGCCAGACCAGACCAGCAGGGCTCCAGGAGAAACACAGCCAGAGAAAAAGCCAGGGCCAAGAAAGCCCTACACACCTGTCTGACCCTACAGGCAGAATTTTTAATTCAATTGACGCATCTGAAATACATAAACGAGGGGCTGGAGGAACGGCACAGCGGTTAAAGCGCTTGCCTTGTAAGTGCACAGCTCTGAGGTCGATTCCCCAGCACCACATAAGCTGGGTGTGGTGGCGCACGCCTGTCATCCCCGCACTCGGGAGGCTGAGAAAGGGGGATTTCCCTGAGTGCAAAGCCAGCCCGGGCTCCATAGTGAGTTCAGGGCCAGCCTGGGCTGCAGAGTGAGACCCTGTCTCAAAAAGATAAAAAAGAATGAAAGAAAGGAAAGTAAAAAGCAATGCATAAACAACGGGCAGGCGCACAGAGCACCACGCAAACTAAAAAGCAAGACGAGCACGCCTGCACAAAAGTGACAAGTCACGCATGGAAGATAACGGAGTCCTGAAACAGCCCAAGGCTCAGCTTTCGAAATATTTATCAACACGTAACAAAGAAGACCATGAATGCAGATTTGGAAACAATTATGAGATAAGTGCGCTGGTGCACACCTGCAACCTCAGCCCTCTGGGAGGCTGAGTCAGAAAGACTGCAAGTTTGAGCCCAGCCTGGGCAATTTAGAGACTTAGTGACAACCTGCCTCAAAATTGAAAAGAAATTAAAAAGGCATGGTGGTGCATGCCTGTAATCCCGGCACCCAGAAGGCCAAGGCAGGAGGACTGCCACGGGTTCGAGGCCGGCCTGAGCTTTGCAGTGAATTCAAAATAAATAAAAGTAAAAAGGCCAAGGATACAGCTCAGTGCGAAGGCGCTGGGTACTGAAAAAAATGAAAAAAGGAACAATTGTAATACCATCATACTGAAAGGCAAGGACGAGAGAGGCGAAGGCGTGGCTCGCGTGTGTGCATGCCTGCGCTTGGCTGTGTGTGCACAGGGGTGAGAGGCCCGAATCAGAAGTTTCTCTAGTGGGAAATACCAGATAACACAGTATAAAGTTGAAAATTCAAAAAGTAACCATGGAAGTTGTACTTTCAGGTTATACTAGGAAGAGCTGAAAGCGAGGAGGAGTCAGGTAGTTTAAGGTTTCAGCCACACCCACGCACTCACTACCTTAACAAAAGGGAAGCTTTGGGCTGGAAGAATAGCACCGTGGTTAAAGCACTTGCCTGCCAAGCACAAGGCCCAGAGTTTGATTCCCCCAGAACCACTTAAACCAGGTGTGGTGGCGCATGCCTGTAAATGTCAGCACTTGGGAGACTGAGGCAGGAGAACTCCCAGAGCCACACAGTGAGCACAAGCCCAGCCTGAACCACAGAGAAAGACTTTTTCTCAAAAAAGAAGAAAAAAGAAAAAGTCTGGAAAACAAAAACCAAGGGCTGGAGGAATACCACAGGTGTTGCAGCTGCAAGGCCCTAAATTCGATTTCCCCAGTACCACATAAACCAGGTATGGAACTAGGTCCCTGTAATCCCAGCACTCAGAAGGCAGAGGCAGGAGAAATGCTATGATTTCAGAACCAGCCTGGCCTCTGGAGTGAGACCTTGTCCACAAAATAAATAAATTAATTAATTAATAATGTTTTGTGGTTTATTGTTGATGACACTGTGATTTCTTGAGATAGTTTCTATGTAATCTATGAAATCCAAGTTGGCCTTGACTGCTGAAGCAATCTTCCTGCTTCAGCCTCCCAAGTGTTGAGATTATAGCTACCCACCACAGCATCATGACATCTAACAATTTTTTTAATGCAAAGTTTTATTTTTTTTTAAAAAAAGGGCAAACGTCTGATATACCCAGCCCTGAGCAACCCTCAGCTGGATTTGAAATGAGGAGACCTCAGGCCCAGGCTGCTCTGGCTGCTTCCCTGGCCCTTCCGAGGTCATGGGGGACTAGAACGGTGGAGCACTTTTTGAGTTTTAGGGGATAGCTGCATAGATCAGAAGACGGAGGCAGCCAAGACTCAGGCGCGGTGTGGTGCAGGTGTGGCAGGAGGGCAAGGCCAGGCGGCTGACTCAGACCTGAAGGCTGGTAAACTCCAGTGGCCCGAACTTCAGGGCAGCTGCTCTCTGTCTGTAAACTCCCTGGGAGAGGCCAGCCTTGGACAATGACGTTGCTAGGAGATGGGCTTCAAGGGGAGGCCGACCTCAGCGGGTGGGAGGTGGGAAGGCCAGGGGCTGTGAGGCAGACCTGGGCGGGAACCAGGAGGCTGCTGGAGTGGGGGTGGCTGCAAGCCATCTGTTGCAGGGGATCCGCTGGCGAGTCTCTCCACCCTCTGCTGCATACCCCACCTTCAGGGCCCAGCCAGCGGGGGCCAACTCTAGGTCCTCCACCACACAGGAGAGCCCTACAGATAGGGAACAGCTTTCTGCTTCTAAAGGAATCTGGTGCACAGAGGCTGCTCCTGGACACCCTGCGGAAAGCAGCTCCCAGTCCCACGATCCCCTGTCCTAGAGGCTTCTCTCTAGGGAGGGGACTCCGCAGCTTCGGGGAACATCAGGCAGGGGAGCCCCGGCAGGCCTGGAGCACAGGCCAAGGCGGGGATCCAGGAGCAGGCTCCCCCAGGGGAAAGCATGGCCCGCTGCAGCATTAATGAAGTTCTTTCTTAATTCAAATTTTAGGGAACTGCTCAGTAATAGGGAGAATGAGGCCCTGGTTCCATTCCTAGGGTCACATATGTATGAGATGGAGGTTAACACCTTCCTGTGCCCAGCAGGAGTGAGAAATGAAGGGAGAGAGAAAAAAACAAGGCACCGCACACCGGGGAACACACTGGAATGGCGGCTTTTTAGGCACTAAGGAAAGAGCACACACCAAGCCCGCAGGGCTGGCAACACTGATGCGCTCCAGCTGGCAAGGAAGCCCACATGACCGTGGCGGAGGGCAAGGAGGCGGCACAGGAGCCCAAGGCAGGCCACGGCGGGCTTCGATCAGGTATCTTATTTTCTCGCCAAATGCAAAGGCATTTCCTGCACCCTGTGACTTCCCAACATATGCAAGGCTCAGGGTGGGACAGGAAGAAAGCTCTAGACACTCGGGGCAGAGCAGGCTGCACCCCAACATTCACAGAGCCCAGAGCCAAGGAAGTCTTCCAGGGTCAGCGCAGCAGACAACAGCTGGGAGTGGCCAGAGCTGCCCGGCCTGCAGTGAGAAAACCACTGGTCACTTTGTCCAAAGCCAGCAGGGCAAGTATGGGAGGGGGAAGGCCCTGTGGAGGGTGGGTGCCGGAGATCTAGGCAAAGATCTGGGGCAGCTAGGGCTGGAGGTGCAGCTCAGCAGCTAGAGCGCTTGCCCAGCAAGTGCAAGGCACTGGGTTCAATTCCGTGTTGCCACATAAACCGGGCGTGGTGGTATAGGCCTGTAACCCTAGCCTTTAGGAGGCAGAGGCAGGAGGATTGCTGTGAATTCAAGGTGAGCCTGGGCTACAGAGTGAGTTCAGGGCCAGCCTGGCATACACAGTGAGATCCTGTCTCAAAAAAACAAAACAACAACAAAAAACTTCCAAAGATCTAGAATTCAGGGGTCTCTCTTTTCCTTCCCGCTGGCTGCTGGGGTGGCCCTGGGCATCCGAGAGGCCTCAGCATCCAGGCTGATGTCCGGGGCCGCTGGCCTGTCCCTCTTCCCCCATCCTCACACGCAGATGTTTTGAACCTATAATTTTCAATGATCACACACACACACACACACACACACACACACACACACACACACAGGCGGGGTTTTGGGTTTTCTGCATTGACAGTGAAAAAGAAAATCTCAACTGCATGACCTGAAGGTTAATATCTGCCCTTGCCTCCCTGTACAGCTCCGCTGCAGCCACGGCCTCTCCCATGGCGGGGCCAGTCCCCGGCACACGCTCCTCGAGGGTGCAAACGCTGCCATGGTAACTCCTGAGGGGCCATGAGTGGAGGGCAGAGAGAGTGAAGAGCGGCTTCTCTTCCTTCTCTCTCTCTTTTTTTCCTTCCTTCTTTCCTTTTTACTGGGGGAGGGTGTGGGGAGACATGACAGGGTCTCACTCTGCGGCCCAGGCTGGGCCTGAACTCAGCCCAGGCTAGCCTTGGACTCACGGCAGTCCTCCTGCCTCAGCCTCCCGAGTGCCGGGATTACAGGCGTGCGCCACCATGCTCGACTTATGTGGTGCTGGGGAATCGAACTCAGGTACTAAATACATGTTAGGGAAGTGCTTTAATCACTGAGTCATTCCTCCGGCCTCCTTTTTTCTTTTCTTTTCTTTTCTTCCTTTTTTTTTTTTTTTGGGAGCAGTACAGATCAAACCCAGGACATTGTACTAAGCTACATCCCCAACCCCTCCCTGCCTTTTGTGGTTCGTGTGGTTCAGAGGCAGGATCTTGCTGAGTCAGTTAAGTTGCCCCGCTGCAGCCACGCTTGCCATAGCGCTGGTATTACAGCCCCATAGCACCAGGCCTAACTAGAGGACTAGCTGTTCCGCCCTGCAACCTCGGCTGGAGGTCAGTGCAAGGAGTGTGATGTTTCCTCTTTACCCGCAGAACCAAGGCCCACAGAGGAAGCGTGCCCCTTTACTCGAGGCACAGCAGAGAACCTCATGCAACAAAGCCCTCCAAATTAAGACACGGGGGAACGGAGGCCCGGCAAGGCTCCGGTGTGCCACAGATGGCTGGGTAAGTCCCTATCCATCGGTACATGGGTCACTGGGACTTGCAACACAGAGATTACGCCATCAGGGATGTCAGAGCTGAGAACAAGACCCAGTTGGGGTGGGTGCCTCCAGGTGTCTCACAGTGTCAAAGTGTTCGGGAACCCCAAGAGCAGAGTGTGTCTGCAAGGTGGGACTTGGTGCTGCGTGTGCTGTACCTGTCGATATGGAGAGGTCAGAGGCTCTGGAGAGGTGGCTAGGTGAGTCAGTTGAGGCCAGCCCTCGTGAGGCCTGGGGGGGCAGGGCCCCATCCCTGGAAGGGAGGTGGCATGTGCGCCCCTCTGGCCAGCCAGCCCCTCTGCTGCCCAGCCCTTCCTAAGCCCCCTGCGCCCAGCCCGGACGCTGCCCTCACCCTCGTAGCAGTCGCGGACGGTGCCGAAGTACACGTAGTACTGGTCGTTGGTGAAGAAGAGGAGGCTGAGCCAGGAGTCGAAGGCGTAGATGGGCACGATGAAGAGGATGCGCACGATGTAGCGCTGCTCGTTGGGGCAGCTGTAGCAGCGCAGGTGCATGTAGATCTGGGGGCAGAGCGGCCGCGTCACCACCCCATGCCTGGGCCCTGCCCAGGGCAGGAGGTGAGAATGGGTCTCCACCTCTGGCCCCGCCCCCTCCTCCTTCTAGGTCTGAGGCAGGTGACCCACCCCAGACACTGGCGTCCTCCTCACTAAAATGCAGACGATACAACTTCCATGGCAAGAATCACACCAAAGAGGATGCATGAGGCTGTCAGGGTGCACGGGGAGGGGCCCGCGGGCCAGACCTGCAAGTCTAGGGGCCATGAGATACCACCACAGGCCGCAGGGTCAGCAAGGAGGAAGCAGGCAATCCAGAGCCGCACACGCTCCGGGGCCCTCAAGGAGCGAGGTCTCCCTCCTCCTCCGCTGCCTTCCTGAAGACCAGCCCCGGGGTCTCCAGGCAGCAGCACTAGGCTCACAAGGCCACCTGCCCGCGGCTGGCTCCGCTCTGTGCGCTAACTGATGGACACGCATGTAGCCCAGACAGGAGCCTCCCACAGGGCCTCCTGCCCGCCCCCCGTCACCTGAGGCCACACTGCTGGCCTCCCCAGGAAAGGGGAATGGAGTATGACCGGGAGGAAGAGGCCTGCAGCTGCCAGGAGTTGCTCCTACCCCGACCCGCGAGCCCACCAGCCCCCGAGCGTCTCGGCATGGCTCTCGTGACGCTACTCCTGGCTAGCAAGCCCTGGCTGGGGAGAAAAAGAACTAACTACTCCCCACGCACTGAGCCAAATGCCTTGGATGCAAGTGGGCCTATAAGGGATGGCGGGACAGGGCGACTAGACCCCGGCAGGCACGTCGACACTACATACAAGCAGCTGTCCGATCCCTCAGGCCACCAGGCTATCTGGACCACACCGGCCTCCGCTGGGACCTTAAGTGCAGGGAGAGCTGGGAAACTTGACCTCTTTGCCAGCTTTCCCACCACCTCACATGTGCCCTGCCAGCTCCCCACCTTGGTCCCCTTGGGCTCTCAAGTTCCTCCTCCATAGGGGTTCTAGCAGCTTAGCAGGGACAGCAGACAATTCCGGTTGGCAACAGCTGAGCCCAAGTGGCAGGCGACATTTCAGGATCAAGGTAGTCCAAGCTGCAGGCTGCTTCCCACCCCCACCCCCTGTGCTGTCAGGCGGAGGAGCCTCAAAGCTGCGGGATGTGGAGCCACAAACCTGAGCCTGCCTGGCTGCTCTCTCGTCTGGGCTGGGAAGCCAACCAGGAATCAGCTCTCCTGGGGGAGGCCTCTGGGTGCTACAAGGCCACCGTACCTAGGCTGGCCTAGCCTCAGTTACATTTCATCAAGCCTCTCAAGTTCCTTCTTGGGGGACCACTGCCGAGCCTGGGTACCTGGTGGCAGGTGATGAGCAGGGCCGTCCACACGAAGAAGCCAGAGACAGCCTGGGCAGCAGTGGTCATCAGGAACACGGGCTGCTCCATGGCCGTGGGGCTGCCCTCGGGGGTCACAGAGACACTGGGCGGAGCTGCTGCAGTCGTGGGTGATGCTGGACCTGGGGCCAGCACGGCCCCCCTCACTGTCATGGTGCCCGCAGCAGAAGGGTCGCTGAGAGACCCCCGTGGAACAGGTGGCCAGCTGGCCTAGGAAGAAGAAATCCTGGGTGAGTGCAGCGGCGGAAAGGGTCCTTCGGGCACCTGCCGCCATGTTCTGACCATGGACCCACGTGCCGTCTCCCTGTCCCCCGCCTCCGCCACACAGGCCACACACACCAGTCTGTGAGCCCCGCAAGACCTCAGCCAGACCAGTCCAAGCCCTTCCTCTGCCAAAACTCTCCAACAGCTCCCATCTCCACAGAGGAAACCAACACGGTCACGCTGGCCCCCAACAGTCCCACGGGTCCTGTCCCCTCTTATCTCAGCTTTTGCCAGTCCCGCTTTACTTTACGGCTCCAGTAACACTGGCTCCTTTATTGTTCCTTAAATATACCAGACCTGGTCCTCCCACACGGCCTTTGCTCTGCCCAACCACACAGCTTGCTCCCACGTTTTCTTCAGGTCCCCATCTTGACCACCTGCTTAAACGACGTGACACCACTTCCCCCACATTCACTCAAACATGACGCCCTCCCTCCCCCAGCTCTCATGACGACCTTGTTGTGTTTGCTTAAGTATGTTAGCTGACCCCACATGCCCCAGCCAGATGCAAGGGCTCTGCCCACTGCTGCAGCAGCACAGGAATGGCAGGCCACTCAGGAGACACCCGCGGGGCGCACCTGCCTGTGCGCACCTCCGTCTAGCAAGCCGCTTTACTGCGCAGGCCATCTCCTGGAAAGCTCGCGTGTCCCCGAAAGGCCAGCGCCTACCCCTCACTGCCAGCTGTGCTCCACCAGTGCACCTGCAGGCTACTCTGTGCCTACGTGCAGTGGGACGGCACCAAGGCCTACGCACACTGGGCAAGTGCTATGCCACGCAGCCATGGCCCCCGCTCGTCTCTAGCCTCAGCTGCTCACCTTTTATCCCGGCCATGAACCCCCCTTCGTGAAACCTGCCTCGTCCCTTCCCCACCAGCACCGTGCCCTTACTGTTCTATGCCACGCAGGCCCCTCTGCTCAAGTGCTCACCCTCCGGCTGGCTCCAGACAGCCTATTTGGGTCTGAATCCCCAGCGCCCAGGCCGGCAGAATGCTCAGCTTCCTTATCTACTGATTTTCTCTTTCAAAAGGAATTTGAAGTTCCCGGCACAGAAGCAAACAACAACATAAATAGCTGAGGAAACCGGTGTATCCAGACAATCCCAGGTGGAAAGTGAGGCCGGGGGCGTGCGCAACACAAGGTGACTCTGGGAGAAACACTGAGGTCTTAAGGTTTTCCTTTTTTTTTCATTTCCTTTGTATTAGGGTCTGAACTCAGGGCCTCTGCCTCCATCTCAAGTCCTTTTTCAACTTTAGTTGCACTTGAGAGAGGGTGTCACTCAGACGCCTCGGCTGGGCTTGAACTTGCAATCCTCCTGTGTCACAGGTCTGCGCTGCCGGGCCTAGGTGGAAGAAATGTCGTTCTAGAAAGGGAACTGGGGCCCAAGTTTTCTAGTGGTGACTCCTATATCCCTGGAACGAGTGATCTCACGTTGACAGGTATCCCATGTGCGGCCCATAGGAGAGATGCTGTCAGGTTCTCCGGGGACTCCGGCTGGCCAGAGGCGGGAACCACTTAAGCACCAAGCAGCTCCCCTGGGACTGCCTGGGACGTGTCCTTGGGTGGGACAGTCCCCCACAAACTCACATGTTGAAAGGGGATTGTTAAAGTAATGGAATCAGGTGAGGCCTTCAGGGAGTGCCTAGGTTGTGAGGCTGGCACCTCAGGTCCGTGCTCCCATAAGGGGCCCAGGAGGGATCCTCCCTCCTTTCAGCCACACGAGGATACCAGAGGACGCCGCTGTAAACCAGCAGTGGCTGCACCAGGCGTTTGCCAGCGCTTGGACTTAAACTTCCACCCCCAGAAGTGTGAGAAGCAGGCCAGTTTCTGGTGTTTCCTTACAGCAGCTGAGAATGAGAACACCAGGACTGCTGGCCACTCCTCTACCACAGGCCATAGGAGTACCATATCCCATGTCATTTTCAGTGCTGCCACCTATGGACACACTGGCCAATGCCACTCAGCCAACTACCTGGAAAACAAACTCTGCCTAAACCTCTAACTCTGGCAAAAACCCACGAAGCAATCAAAAGGACAGCTGGCAGCCATGGAGGGGACAAGCAGGGCACTGGTGCGGCCACACCAGCAGGAGAAGCTGGATCCCAGCCCCACCCCTGGAAGGTTCACGGGCCCCGGGTGGGGGTGGGGTGAGGCTTCTGCTGCTGGATCAGAGCCCAGCCATGCCCAGACCCAAAGTCAGTCCACATGATGTCCTCCCTGGGCCCTTCCGTAGCTGCAACCTGACATCTGGCCAAAATGCAGTGGCACCCTGGCGGCTAGCGTTCAGATCTGGGGTGCCCCCCAAAAGCCTCTGTGGCAACTGTGGAACTGTGCCGTTGGGAGACGTGGGTCAGGCTGGAAGGGGCAGATGCTCAGGGTTTCACCTGGAGGAATTGTATCAATTTACCGAGATTGGGGGACTGCCCAGCACATAGCTTGCACTTGTGGGCCAGAAGTAAGAGAGGATATATGGGGTAGAGCCCAACCGGCAGCTCGAACTAAGTACAGGAAGGAGGGAAGCAACGCTGTTACCACCCTGTCCCGGGACAGCTCTAGCCTTGCCTGAGTCTCCAGGCGTCCCCGGCTTGGCTTCTGCCTGCCAGTGGCGGTGAACAGCTCTCCAGCCTCTGCCATGGGCTTCCACGGCCAGCTCCCCTGGGTTTCTCTTTTCCTACTCCCAGATGATCCCCAGCACACTGAAGGAGAGATGGATCTGGATTCAAAACTCAAAAATGGAGACAGCATCTATATTAAGAAACTCAAAACCAGAGAAGACATCTTTATAAAGACTGGTGACAAGCTTTGGGGAAAAAAAGACACAGTGACAACCTAATAATAGCTCTTGTGAGCACGGAGGCACAGCTGAGAGTGAGAGCCAGGAACGCTCCTTTACAGGGTCTGGGCGCTAAGTCTTCGCTGTTGTCTACCATCTCAAATTCAATGAACGAACATGGCGGGCACAGACATTCCTCAACCCTCACCATTTTCTGAGCCAAGAGCTGATGCTTGTTCTCAAGGCAGACTTGAAGTAACATTATCTACACCTTGTTGGTGAGGGAACAGATACAGAATTTGGTGTTATAGCCCCCCCCCATTCGAGGGTTTTCATAACATTTTCCCCAAAATATTTATTTATATTCACACAAACACATATACGCTACATATATTTTGGGGGGTCACTGGAGACCATGCTCAGGGCCTACACACCGAGCTATACCCTCAACCCAGTTATTTCTGATTTTGAGACTGAGTCTCAACTAAACCATTAAGTTGTTGCCCCAGGCTGGGCTTGAATTTACAATCTTCCTGTTTCAGCTTCCCAAAGTGCTGGATTTCAGGCCCATGTTACTAGGCCAGGCTTCCCCCAAAATATTTAAAGCAATACCCTGACCGGCAGCCACCTTCTCCCCGGCCCCATGGAGAGAGAGGTGTAGCTGTGTCCTCCAGGGCCTAGTAGGTCTTGCTCACTGGATCCACAGCACACAAGGACTGGCCACTCTCAGGGCCCAACCTGCGCGGCAGTAGCCCGCAACGCACGTTGTTCAGAGTGTGTGCTGGGGGCCAGGAAGCGAGGGATACTAGGGTCCAGTCCCTTCACACCCTGGACAGCCCTCTCTGCAAACGGGCTACTGCCTGCCCAGGTCCCGTGGCAAGTAAGGAGCTGGCATGGCCCAGGGGCAATTGTGGCTGGTATTGACCCTTTTTCCAGTGTAGTCTACACACCCAAGGGGGATTTACAGAATGAGGCTCAAACTCCAACCACTCTGGCAGGTCCCTATCACATTCTTTTGACCTGTGTACTGGGATTGACGCCCGGGCCTTCACTCTGGGTTATACCCTCATATATCTTTAGAGCCCCTGCTTTTTTTCTTACTAAGTCACAAAGTTGTGGTCCTCCTGCCTCAGCCTCCCAGAACGCCTGACTCGCATGATCTTCTTTCTTTTTTGAGACAGGATCCCACTCTGTAGCCCAGGCTGATCCTGAACTCACTCTGTAACACAGGCTGCTTGGGACTCACAGGAATCTTCCTGCCGCAGCCTCCCCAGTGCTGAGATTACAGCGGTGCACCACCACGCCCGAGCTTATGTGGTACAGGGGAATTGAACCCAGGGCCCTGCACTTCCCACCCACTGGGGCAGTCTTAAAGCAGTAATAACCAAACGTAAGCTCTGTAGTTACTGAACAAGGCTCCACCAGACTTTTGGGAGTACAAGCAAGTGACCCCTCTCAAAGCCTTGGTTCTGCCAGGTGCGGAGGTACACACATGTAATGCCAGCTACACAGAAGCTCAGGCAAAGAGCCCACATTTCCCCCCAGCACTAGGGATAAACTGAGGGCCTTCCCAATGAGCTACATCCTCAGCCCTTTTGCTGTTTTTATTCTGAGACAGGATCTCATTAATCTGTTAAATTGTTCAAGCTGGGCACAAAACAGGATAACAGGTTTATTTAAAAAAAAAAAAAAAACAAGCTAGAGATGGAGCTCAGTGGTAGAGTGCTCGGTGTGAGGAGGCCCTGGGTTTGGTCTCAGCACCGAAGGGGAAAGTAAAAAGCAGGGACTGCAGAGTTGTGTCTGCAGCGTGGGCCCTCCTGTGGGGCCGGCCCTACGCGGGCCTTGTGGGCGGAGTCCCCCCCCCCCCCCCCCCCGCCCCAAGGCCCGCCTTTCCACCACCATACACAACGCCGAGATGAACATTCATGCAGGGGTTTTTTATTTCTCTTCTGTGGCTGTTCGCTAAGTAAAAACGCAGACAGAATTCTTGGCTGGGTCTGCAGCCTATCTAAAAACGCAAGCCTCAGCAGCAAATCCTCCCAGAACACAGGCAGAGCTCCCAGGACCGTAAGGGGAGGAGTGTGAAGCCCACCTCCCCTCCCAGCTGCTCTAGGGTTCCCACTGGAGGGGAAGCGGGTGTAAGAGCAGATCCAGAGAGACAGCAGGCAGGGGACACAGCAATGGCCCCAGGCACGGAGCCAAGGCCCTGGCATCTCTGTGCCTATTATAGAAAGGAAGGATCATGGGTGTTGAAAGCCTGAAGGCCCAAATTTTGAATTGTCTTGGTCACTTATTATTAGCTAAGTGACTCTGGGAAGGTTAATTTATGTCTCTGAATCTGTGTCCTTCTCCCTTATCCTTTTTTTATTTTTAAGACAGTCTTGCTCTATAGTCCAGGCTGGCTCTGAACTCCCTGTATAGTCCAGACTAGCCTAGCAATTCTGTCTCGGCCTCCCAAATCCTGAGATGACAATCATACACTATCATGTCCAGATAACTTTAACTTTTTTTTTCCTTTTCTCTTTTATTTAGAGACAAGGTCTCTCTCTGCAGTCCAGGCTGGTCATGAGCTCACTAAGAAGCCTAGGCTGACCTCGAACTCATGGCAATCCTCCTGTCTCAGCCTCTCAAGTGCAGGGATTATAGGTATGCGCCTCCACACCCAGCTTATGTGGTGCTGGGGAATCACACCCCAGGCTTTAAACTTGCTGGGTAAGCATTTTAACTGCTGTGCTATTCCTCCAGCCTCAGCTAACTTTTGTATGGTGCTGGAGAACTGAACCCAGGGCCTTGTACATAAGAGGCAAGTATTCTCACCACTGAGCTAAATTCCTAGTCCTAATCTCCTTATCTTTTTTCTTAAGATAGGGTCTCACTTTGTAGTACAGGCTGGTCCTGAGCTCACTATATGGCTGAGGACGTCCTCAAACACATGGCAGTCCTCATGCCACACCCTCCTGAGTGCTGGGATCACGGGTGTGTGCCACCAACTGGCTTGTGTGGTGCTGGGGAATCAAACCGAGTGCCTAACCTCTCTGCTATTCCTCCAGCCTTCTGTCCTTATCTTAAGAAAGAAAAAGACCCATAGGTTTATAACTGTATCCCTTTGGCAGGTGGAGGCAGGAGGGCTGCTGAGTTGGAAACAGCCTGAGCAACTTATTAAGAGCCTGTCTTAAAACTAAAAATAAACAAATGAATAAATAAATAGAAAACAAAAGGGTCGATAAGGCCCCGGGCTCCATCCTCAGTATCAATAAGTAAACAAGCAAAGAAATAACATTTGAATATATAATAAAGAGGGGTCGTTCGCGTGTCTCCCTCACATGCTTGTTCTGTGGGTAAGATCCCTTCACATGTGACAGGCACGACACAGTGTCAGACACATTACTGGATCTGACTAATTTGAGTTTCCCACTGGAATGAATGTTGACGGCATACAATGTAAGAAACAGACAGGTGTGGTGGCACATACCCGTGATCCCGCTACGGGAGGCGGGTGCAGAAGCATTGCAACTTCAAACTCAGCCGGGGGAGCCTGGCAAGACCCTGTCTCAAAACAAAAAGGAACAAGGATGCAGCTCAGGGGCCGAGCACTCCTGGTCTTCATTCTCACTACAAAACAACAACAAAACACTTTAATTTCTTCATCTGTATATTTTCGGGTAACTACATAATCAACAAGATGAAGCGCTGGGCTATAGAATTCCCGTAACAACTAGACATGAAACTGAGTGTGACGGCACACCCTATACTCCCAAGAGCACGGGAAGCTGAGGCAGGAGGATCTCAAATCTGAGCCCAGCTTGGGCACGGCAATTTAGCAACGCCCTGTTTCAAAACCGAAAATTAGCTGGGTATGGCAGTGCATGCTTATAAGCCCAGAACTCTGGGAGGCTGAGGCAAAAGCATCTCAAGCTCAAGCCCAGTCTAGGCAATTTACCAGCACCTTGTCTCCAAAAAAAAAAATTAAAAAGACGTAGGGGAGTAGTTCAATGTAAATGTCCCGGATTCAGTATCCAGTTACTGCAAATAAATAAATAAATAAATAAATAAATAAAGTTTTAAAAAAGTTTTTAAAAGGGGGCTGAAGGAATGGCTCAGCGGTTAAAGCTCTTGCCTAGCAAGTACTAGGTCAAGTGCTAAGTACCTGAGTTCGATTCCCCAACACCAGATAAGCAGGGCGTGGTGGCACACGCCTGTAATCCCAGCCCTTGGGATGCTGAGGCAGCAGGACTGTCCTGAGTCCAAGGCCAGCCTGAGCTCCACAGGGAGTTGAGGACCAGCCTATGCTACAAAGTGAGACTGTCTCAAAAAAAATTAAAAAAGTTTTTAAAAAGGTTGGAGATGTGGCTTAGTGTGAAGGCCCAGGGTTCAATCACTAGTTCAAAAAAGTGAGAGAGAATTAAAGAGAATGAAAGGACCAGGCCTGGTATTACCTGTAATCCCAGCCCTTGGGAGGCTAAGGCAGGAGGATCAAATGTCTGAGCCCAGCCTGGGTAACTGAGCAGCTAAACAAGGCCCTGTCTCAAAATGAAAGTTTAAAAATGGGCTGGGAATGTGGCTTAATGTAGGCCCTGAAGTGGGTGGACAGCACTGGGGCTGAGAGGGGGAGAAAGGACGAAAATGACCCTTCGACATTATGTATCACACGCATACATACCAATACAATGGGGGAAATGGCCGTTTTACAAATAATGATATAGATAGGCTGACTAAGCCATTAGGTGAAGGACACCTAATGGGGCACTTGGTGATGGCGTCTTCAACCACAACCAACATGGATGCACCAGCACGGGCGGCCACACGCTCTGAACCTCCTGAGCATGCACAGCCCCACCTAGGAAGGACTCCTGGCCAGGCGTGGGCGGGAATCCAACCAAACTTCCAACATCAGCCACTAGAGTCCAGAAAACAGAGGACGGAGGGACAGCATGCACAGCACAGGGAGGGAGCAGCAGCCATCCTGGGCAGGGCCACAGCCCGTAGGACCAATGGCAGGGCTCGGCAACAGACAACTTCAAGATAAAGGTAGCGGACAGGCTGTTACAGAATGAGAGATGTGAATGACCCAAGAAAACCCAACATCTGGGGGCTGGAGGAACAGCAGGCAGGTAAAGCATTAAAGCTCTTACCATGCAAGAGCAAGGCCTTGAGTTGATCCCGCAGCACCACACGAAGCTGGGCATGATGGTGCACGCCTGTAATCCCAGCACTTGGGAGGCTGAGACAGGAGGATCGCTGTGAGTCCAAGGCCAGCCTGGGCTATACCAGTGAGTTCAGGACCAGCCTGGGTTACAGAGCAAGACCCTGTCTTAAAAAAAAAAAAAAAACCATAACCTGCATAATTCTTTCTCTCTTAGTCGTGGTACTGAAAACTGCACTGGGGCCTTCCACGTTGAGGTCTATCCCCATCCCTTTTTATTTTGGGACAGAGTCTCACTAAATGACTAAGCTGCCCAGACTGTGGTCAAATGTGTGATCCTCCTGCCTTAGCCTTCCACAGTGCTGGGATTTACAGGCCTGTACCACCAAGCCCAGTTTCTGTTGTCCCTGTTATTTGTTTTGTGTTTAGACAAGACGTTGCTATGTAGCCCAGGTGGGTCCCAAAGTCCTGGCTAAAGTGATCCTCTTGCTCTGGCCAACAGTGTTGGGACCACAGGCACAAACCACCACACCCACGCAGGACTTTCTTGTTAAGGAGGGTGGGGACAGATGCCACAAGCCTGTACCATGTAGTCAATGCTGAGGCTCAGAGTCGAGTGGGGAGAGTCACCCCACGCTGTGTTGTGTACATATGTGTGAAATTTTCCATAACCCTTTTTAGACACTAGAAAAGCAGGATCTTCTTCACAGCCTGTGATGACACGGGAGCCCGAGTACATGGCCTGTGTCACAGATTTACTGGTTACCGTTTATCTCGGAGACGCCCACCAGCACGGTCACACCTAGCCACTGGGAACTGCAGTGTAGCTCAGCCGTGCAGTGCATGCCTGGGGTCGTGGGTTTTATCCCCAGCACAGCAAAAAAAATTCATATTGGATCAACTTCTTCTGTGACAATTGGCTGTCTAATATATGCTTCCTAACACTGTTCTCAAAATGTCTTCAAAACATGTTTAGTACGTCCCTTCACAGAAAGGTAAGTTGTCCCAACAAAAGGCAGGGAACTGATCTTTGAGAGATCCACGCTAGGCCAGAGCTTTCAGAAAAGAGCGTATTTCTACTGTTGTAGGGTTTTGTTACCAAAAACATGTCTAACATAACACTGGCTCACAAAAAAAGCAAAAATTTACATCTGAATCCCTGAAATAAGAGAATTTTCTAGTTTGCTGAAAAATTTCCAAAGCATTTGGGTGAATTTTGGATGTATGAGTAAAGAACTTCAAAATAAATACCTTCCATTTAGTTCACAAAAGCATCTGATTGGCAGCGGGGAGAATGGAAATCTACCAGGCAGATTTCCCCAAACCCTTTGCCTCCTCCGTGGGTGCGATGGAAAAATGAGTAACCTCACTCGGAAGGAGCCGGTGGAGGTTTCCTGCACACGCTTGGTGTCCCGGGTGGGGATCTTCTGCGGGAAAGGCGGCCGTTGGAAGTGAGCGTCCAAACAAGCTGAACAGAGAGCTCTCCTGGGGGATCATGGCGCCAAGCCACAGGAAGCCAGAGGTTTCCGCGTCATCAACAAAATAATTTTTTAAAACCATTACGACATCATTAGCCTATCTTCTGACTTTTACTGAAGTGAGTTTTATTACGTACACAAGGTAAGTGTAAGGTACTACGTGTATACACTTCAAGCTGCACCCATATCCACACCGGGGCTGAGCACTCTAAGTGTGCTTCATTAGCAGCAGAAACGTGTGACCAAAGGAAGTCTGGAGCATGGAGATGTAGGCAAGGGCCAGGGCAAGGCCAGTGGCCTCCCAACTGGGCGCTGCGGCAGCTCTTCACTCCCTAACCTCTGCCTCTCGGTCCTTACTCTTTCTTTCTTTCTTTTGCAGTACCGGGATGCAGGCTAACCCTGAACTCTGATCCTCCTGCCTCAGCCTCCCAAGTTAGCTGGAATTACAGATGTAAGCCAGGATGCTCAGTTTGGGTTCTCACTCCTCCCTGGCCACGGGCCTGGTGCTCCTTCCATCCCATCTACACACCAGACAAAAAGCAAAAGTCACACACTGACCGAGGCCCCTCCCAGGGACCCACCAGCCAGTGGGCACAGTCACCCCACCCCTGTCTCACGCCACCCAGAAGCTATGAAGACACTGGGCCACACAACTGGCACTTTGTCCAGGTTTTGAGTCTGGGAGCCGAGCTGGAATCAGCACTGTCACCTGAGCAGGAATTGGGCAAGTGACTGAACTCTGACTTTGCTCCTTGGGGAGAAGATCACAGGCTCGCACTGTCCTGAAGCCTCAGCGCTCGGCCCAGGGAGAGTAGGAATTCAGGATTTCCTAGATCTGAGAAAGGTTACGGAGCTGTACGTGCAGTGAACCTTCCAAAGGGGTCTGAGCAGGGCCTCAAAATCAAGTGCAGAGTATTCCCAAGAGAAACACACAGCTAATCGCCCTAGGCAAGATATTTTTAAAGACAATAATTAGTCTCGCAACAATTCAGGTCAGATTTTTCACGGCAAAATGAGTCTGCTGCAGACCTTGGAAGAACCTTCGGGATTTCTGAGCTTTCAGGATTCAGAAGCGCTGGAGCGAGACGTGGGCGGGGGTGGGGGGTGGGGGTGGACACTCTCAGAGCTGCAGAGAGGGGGCCCTGCACAAAAAGCACCAAGAGTGGATGATCTGCTTTTTAAAATTCACCTTGGAGAATTAGTACATATACCTATAACATCTTTTTTCCATCAAAACAATTTTTTGGCTGACATTTATTTCACCCAGCCAATTTATTTTATTTCATTCATTCATTCATTCATTCATTCATTCATTTTGAGACAGGGTCTCGCTCTGCCACCCAGGCTGGTCCTGAACTCACTATGGATCCCAGGATGGCCTTGGACTCAGGACAATCCTCCTGTCTCAGCCTACCAAGTACAGGGATTATAGGCAGGCGTCTGGGAAATTAACTCCAGTACTTAATGCTTGAAGCAAGCACTTTAATACTGAGCCATTTCTCCAGCCCACCCCCAAACTTCTTATGACTATTTGTGTTACATAATAACGACATTCGACTTGAGGACTGGGCATACAATACACATCACACTGACCATTTTGATGTCCCTCCCCACCTTCCCACTACCTCCATGTTCCCCTTCCTTCTCTATAAACCCAT
This sequence comes from Ctenodactylus gundi, assembly GCA_004027205.1. Classification (NCBI taxonomy): domain Eukaryota; kingdom Metazoa; phylum Chordata; class Mammalia; order Rodentia; family Ctenodactylidae; genus Ctenodactylus; species Ctenodactylus gundi. The sequence goes on from PVKB01003793.1 coordinate 135,657, forward strand.
CTGTTTTCCATCACTCCACACCTTTCTACCCTCCAATCTTCTCCCATCCCTAGATCCCCTTCCCATCTCCACAAAGTTAATCAACCATGATGGATCCCCCCTGAACCTGAAACCTATTTAGATCATGTCAGATTTGGCCAAGGGACGGTCCTGGCTCCTCAGCAGGGAGTTCAAGACCTCTGGCCCCTAATCCCAGCCTCCAGTGGGAGCACTGGGGGCACGGATCCTCATGGCCCCTGCACACAGGAGCCCACATCCACACACCCAGGTGCCCTTCCCTCTGCCCTGGTCCTCACTCATCTGAAGACCACAGCCTCTCTGAAGGCCTGCTCTGGCTGGGCCTTACTGTGCTCAATGAAAAGTCCAGCCATCAGCACCCTGCCTCCCCGCTTCACTACCTCTCTAGGCCCAGCACAAAGGCAGGCACACAGCAGGGATGTGGAAGAGAATCACAGTGAAAAGAGCGCCACGCACCTGATTTGCGCACACACCTGGACTGTCCCTAGCCCTGACACTTTCCAGAGCTCAGCTGAAGGACTCAGGCCTTGGCTGGAAGGAAGGCAGAGGACAGAACATGGAAGCATGGTCATAGCCGCTATGTTCCAGGATGCAGAGGCCACATCACGGAGACAAGGACACACATCACGGGCTCCGTCAGGACCCAACTCCACCCACATGGCACCGTCAACAGAAGGAAGATGGTCTGTCTAGGTAGAGAAGGGCTCCCAAGCTGAGTGTTCTAGCTGGGCGCCGGCTGCCTCTAGAATAAGAGTCTACACTCAAAGAGTGCTAGGTGCCCCGGGGCAGGGACTGGCCCGGGGCCACCAGCAGGGTCCCCTTCGCCAGCTTCCCACGCGAAGACTGCGTCCTTCTGGAGGTCAGAGGTCATACCTCAGATGCAGTGGTCTCAGAACCAGGACACAGCACTCAGTGTGCTTTGACCAGAGAAGGGGGCACCCAAGTCGGCCCCTGGTGGTTCCTTCCAGCTCTACAGCTCTGTGGTGCCCGTCATCCCTGCACCAGCCTGAGGCCAGGGGTGTCCCTCTTCCTCACCACAGACCTCGTCTCAGACGGCTTCTACTGTGTCCATGCATGCCACCGTCTCCCTGGCCTGCGCTCTGCTTAACTCATGGTTAAGCCACCATGACTGCATCTGGCCCCAGGACAAGCGTGTTCCCAGCAAGACCCACTCTGTCAGGGTGGGGACCAGGCCTCCCTTGGTCCCTACTGTGGCTCCGGCCCCAGGGCTGGGTGACAGTTGGTGCCTAACAACTGAGAAGAGCACAGAGGACACAGCATGGACAAAGGCATGGAGATAACATGCCATTTCCTGATACACAGGCAGGCACGTGCAGAGACCGGGAACCTGCGCCAGGCTGCTAGGCTGGAGCCTCACAGTGGTAGAGCCCATGGGTGGCACTCTGCCATCTACACAGCCTTCTGGCAGCCACGTGGAACGGGCCTTGTCCTAGCAGAGACCCAGGCATGTATGAGTCCCCCGCGGGGAGTCTCTGGGAGCAGCAGGAGGTAAGGCCCCGGAGGGCTACCAAACCACAGGGCCAGAGGGCTCACTTCTAGTGGCCCCAGGCCCAGGCCTGAGGGCCAGGACTGACGGGGATGATGGGAACAGGCTTAGACAAATCTAGCTCACAAAAAAAGGCAGGAGTACGGTAGGGGCATGGCGCAATGGTTAAAGTGCTCACCTAGCAAGTGCAAGAACCTGGGTTCCATTCCCCAGCACCATATATGCCAGGTGTGGGGGTGCACGCCTGTAATCCCAGCCCTCAGGAGGCTGAGGCCGGAAGATTGCCAAGAGTACAAGGCCAGCCTGGGTTACGTAGCGAGTTCAGGACCAGCTCGGACTAGAGAATATGAAAGACTCTATCTCAGAAAAAAAATAGAAAGACAGGAATGACCTGTTTATGAATGTCTCCTCCACCTCATGCCAGAAAGCCACCAGAAGGTGCCTGAGAACACAGAATGAGAGCATGAAAGGGCAGAGAGGCAGGATTAGGAGGGTAGGGGAGAAGGGGCGAGTCTTGAGTAAAATTCCACCCGTCCCCGTAAGGCCTGCTCAATCGTGCCAAGCCCAAAAACCAACCCAGAGTGCACAAGCCCCCTGCTTCGTGCCCAGGAGAGTCCCCCGTCATCCTCCATGTTCAGACGAGCCATGAAGCTGTGCACGGCTCCTGAACGCGGCTACCACTGGCGTCTGAGCAAGCTACACGCACCTCACCATCTCATTATTCTTACTTCATTCTGAGTCACGCAAATTCCTGCTCGAGGGACACCTCACTGCTGCCCCTCCATGCGGCAGGATGAATAACCCCCTAGAGATGCCCATGTCCCAGCCCCAAACCCGTGCCGCATCCCATGACAAGGCGAAAGGGCCTATGCAGATGCGTCTGAGGATCTGGACATACAGAGGCCACCCTGGAACATCCACGAGGGCCCAAGGACACCACGGGTCCTTAGGAAGGCAGATGGTAAGTCTCAGAAAAAGGTGGTGTGGCAACGAAAGTGGAGAGAAGGGAGCGAGAGGAAAGGCTCTACTGCTGCCTCAGAAGATGGAAGGAGGGGCCAGGAGCCCAGGAATGCGAGGGGTTTCCAGCTGAGAAAAGGTCAGGAAAAGGCCACCCCTAGGGCCTCGGAGGAATGGAGCCCTGTGGCTACTTGAACCTCTGATTCCAAAGCTGTGAGACAGTCAGTGTGTGAAGCTAGAGGCTTGGAGGGTGCAGGCAGCTGGTCTGTCACAGGCTAACGGCTACTCACACTACCCTCTCCACGGTGAGATCCATCCCCAGACCTAAGGGCTTCGCAAGTCCTTGGTCCTGAAGCCAGACCTGACTCCCAGCTCTGCCACTTCGCTGTGTGCCATGGCAAGTCATACAACAATCACTACCTGCCAGGCTCTACATCTGTAAACCTGGCACAGTCTCAGCTCCCTTTTCTTTGCTGCGACACAACACCCAACCCCACAGCTTAAAGGAAAGGCTCGTGTTACCTCACAGTTCCAGGAGTGAGCCTCTGGCAATGGCAGGGACAGTCTGGAGAAGAGCAGCAGCTCAAGGCATCGCAAGCGGGAGATCAGGCTCTTGGGGAAGTCGGGGCAAGAGTATACTCTTCCAGGCCACACCTTCATGGTCCACCCCTTCCGGGTCAAGTCCCAGTGATCAGCCCCTTCTGACTGGCCCCACCTCCTAACAGCTCAGGAAATCAGTGGATTAATCCCTATGCCTGAATTACCCTCCATACATACAAGGCTTCTGGGGGACCTTTCTAGACCCAAACCATGATGCCTACATCAGAGGGGCCACAAGAAAGCCATGCATTAGGCTGGGGCCTAGCCAGCGGGCAGAGTGCTTCCCTGGCGAGCACCAGGCCCTAGAAGGCACTGAGGTTCAATTTCTCAGCATCGTGTAAAAATGAGCCGGGCATGGTGGCACACACCGATAATCCCAGCACTTAAGCAACTGAGGCAGGAAGACTGCTGAGAGTTCGAGGCTAGCTTAGTGAGTTCAGGACCAGGCTGGACTACAGAGCAAGACTCTTGTCCCCAAAAAGAGAAAGAAAGAAGAAAGCAGTGCATGAAGTTATCTATTACTGCTGCTCCCCAGTTTCACTGTCCTGCCATTCTCAGGTCAAGCTCGAAGCTCATACTCCCAGCAGTGTCTGAGACCCAGGCCAATCCATCCCAGTGGTTTGCTGCTGCTGCTGCTTCTTTTTTTTTCTTTTACTTTGAGACAGAGTTTCACTTAAGTCACTAAGTTTCCCGGGTTGGGCTCAAAGTTACCATCCTCCTGCCTCTGCATCCCAGAGTGCCGGGAATACGGCCTGGGCTCGCAGGCCCAGGACAGCGGCTTGCTCTTCTAAAAGCTTCTGAGGTCAGATTTTTCGTTCACTAGTTTTAGATCCAAACCTTTTCGAGCACAGCCACAAAGTGCTCACTCAGGCAGCTGCCACCCAAAGGCCTAGCCGAACTAGAATCACGGTGGCACGAGTGTCTCTGGAATGGCAATGCACCCTGGGAGGGATTTTCTTCTTTATTTCCCATTCACGGGAGAACCTCCATCTTCACATAACTTCAGGTGGGATCTGACCTCAGCACAGCTGATGTGAGCTGTGCACACTGCATCCCCTCGGGCTGCCTGGAGGGGGAGGGGCCCCTTGCCTGGGGGCTGCTCCAACCCTCTCAGCGGCTGGGGCTGCCTTCGGGGGAAGGCTGACCCACATCAGAGGCGGTCAGCAGCCTGCGGCTGGCCCTCCTCCAGAGGATCAGAGGGGACGAGCTGCCAGCGGCCGGCAGTTGCCGGCCGGCCTTCTGACAGTCAGAGTCACGAGCTCTCACAAAGGGGCGTCTCCTCCACCCCAACCAACCTAACCAGCCCAGGCCACTCCAACAGCTGCACCTCTCCGGTGCTCCAAGGCACATGCTCCTGTGAATGCAGGAACCCATAAGCTGTCAATGGGGGGTTGCCTCATCCGTGGGGAATTACTTCATTCAGCCTTAGAACTAAGCCTTTTTAAACGTGTGTGTATATAGCAGTCCAAATTTTGATCATCTTAGTTTTTTCTCAAACTGAGAACAAATGAATCAACGCTTGGCTTAGCCAGGCTTCTGGGCTCCATTAACTGTGACCAACTCTCCAGCCAGCTGACATCCCATCTGGCCCTGACAAGTGGGCGCACTTTCCCAACACTCCTACCGTCCCCTGGGTGCAGGGTGTCTAGGCACGGCCCCTGCCCCTGCTCTACCTCAAGACTCCGTCAGCAGGAGCCCAGATCCAGCCCAGGCCACTGGGCGGAGAGCACCACACTGAACTCCATTCATGCAAACACAAACAGAGTGGGTGAGCCGACCACCCACTCTGCAGCCAGCCACAGCAACGGGAGCGCGAGAGCAACAAGTTTCATGGCAGAAGAGGCCAGACACAGCCCAAACACCCATCCACAAGAAAATGGCTACAGAAATAATGATAGAGTCGTGCAGCGGACACCTGTGCGGCAGTGAAAAGGAGCAAAGGACTGTTCCACAGTACACACCTGGATGACCGCGGTGGCACGGCAGAGGGCAGGAAGCCCGACACAACGAGTACCTTCTGCGCTGCCATTCACAAGAAGCTCAAAAAGAGGCCAATAAGGGAGCCGGGAAGGTGGGTGACGAGGCGATGGAGCCCCCAGGGTGCTCATCGGGACAACGACTCACACGGTGTTCACAGACGCACAGACCCACAAGTTGTACATCTAAGATTTGTGCATTTCACTGTAGTAAGTCGCAGCTCCATCCAAAGTTTAAAAAATATAAATCTGTACCTTGAGCACCTTCTACGCGCCAAGTCTAAAGGGAACGTCAGCCACGATTCCAGCCCTTTAAGCGCTTCCAAGTGGGGAGAGAAAAATGTACTCAAGCAAAACCCCGAGGCCACCCACGGCGGTGGGACAGGTGAGGAGCAGGTTACCTAGGACGGGGGGCAGGGCAGGGCAAACTGATGAACTGCAGGAATCTGGAGACGGGCGGACCCGAGCCCAAATCCCACGTCCAGCTGTGACCTAAACTCGGCGTCCACCCTGCCTCTGTACCTGTACAGAGGAATCAGGTGTCAGTGTGCTCAGGTGCAGGAAAGGGACCTACGCTAGGTGCTCCGCACAGACCCAGGCCTCAACAGAAGACCAGGCGCTAGGCACCGCACAGATGGACTAGGGTCAGGACCCCACAAATGCCCTTCACTTCCTAAGCTCCAAAAACTCAGGGCTTGTGAGCATAGCACAGGCTCTACCAAAGAGGCACACAGCCCAGAGAGGAGCTGGACACACAGGACACATGTACAAAGCCCAAGCGTCAGCACAGGAGCAGAAGCTCAGGTGGCAGAGGTCATAGGGCAGTGAGGCACGTGGAGGCTGCTGCAGGTGAGGACGGAGAGATGGGAGCGGCAGGGGCACAGGCATGGAGGTGGGGGGCCAGGGGCAGGCAGGGAGTGGGGAAGACAGGCGTGGGGGTGGGGGGCCAGGGCAAGCAACGGGAAAGGCTGCTCACGAGGCGTGGCTCAGGACAGGCCACTGCAGAGGGCTGGGACACCCAGCTTAAGGGACTGTGTTTTGCTGTAGACCCTGAGGTTTCAGTGGTGAGAAAGGGATCAGACCACAGCAGGGATCTGAATTGACAAAGCTAGCCAAAGGCAGTGAGGGAGAAGGCGACATCTCCTTGGGGTCGACACTGGGGGTGACCGACCAAGGAACCCCAAAGCCTCATCCTGGGTCGCCCCTTTTGTGAGGACTAGGCGTGCATCTGTGATTACATGGGCCAGACGCCTCCACCTACGTGAAGCTGACCAGCCCTGAAAAGATGGCAAGAGGCGAGGCTGTGGTTCTTACGTTTTTAATTTTAATTCTTGCAAAAAGTCACATTTTCACGCTTCCCAGATACAAAGATACAAAGGGGAGCCAGACGCAGTTGCACATCCACACCCCAGCTACTCGGAGGCTGTGGCAGGGGATTACTTAAACCTAGAGATTTGGAGTCCTCCTGAGCAAGATAGCAGGACTCCATCTCTTTGAAATGGGGTACCCAGGGTGCCCAGCAAATGGCGCCCAGCACCAGCACTCCCCAGAGGCACCACAGTCCCCAGCTCTGAGTGCGTAAGCCAAGGCTGGTCACCGGCTTCCCCTCTGACACAGACAGCTGCTTCCAGACCCCATGCTCTGGGCCTGCTTCTCCCACTCAGCGGCCCAGCAAGGTGAGTATTCCATCTCAGTGCATGCATGCAAGTTTCATCTTTTTTTTTTTTTCCAATGGCTGCTCAGGCCATAATGTGTTTGTAGCTCCCTGCAAATGGGCATTTAGGTCATGTAGGCTGTATCCTTTTTTTTTTTTTTTTTTGCAGGGGGGACTGACCCAAGGCTTTCCCATTGAGCTACAACCCCAGAGCTTTTTGTTTTTTGAAGTCTTACTAAATCTCCCAGGCTAGACTCAAACTTGGGGATCCTCCTGCCCCAGCCTCCCAGAGTGCTAGGATTACAGGCCTGTGCCAAGTCCAGTAGCATCCAATCTTTTGCTATTCTAAACAAGCAGCAATGGTTAACTTTGCACATAAATCATTCTCCATACCTGTTAGCGCACCTGTAGGGTAGATTCCTAGAAGTACAGCTGCTGGGAGTTAGGAAATGTGACTCTAAGAACTACTGCTAGAGAGGTAGAATACTTAGGTGGTTCATCCAAGATACGAACCACAGGGTGAGCATCACAGAACACACCTGTAGTCCCAGCAATCTGAGAGACTGAGGCAGAAGAATCACAGGTTCAAGACCAGCTTGGGGGCATATCTGTAAGATCCTGAGTCAAAATTAAACAATAAAAGGGGTGTGCTCCAGTGACAGAACATTTGCCTAGTTTCTGCAAAGCCCTGGGACCAAGAAAGAAAGGGGGCTGGAGGAATGGCACAGAAGTTAAAGCACTTGCCTTACAAGCAGAAGCCCTGAGCTGATTCCCCAGCACCACATAAATTTGGGTGTGGTGGTGCACACCTATAATCCCACGACTCAGTCGGCTGAGGCAGGCAACTTATCCTGAGTCCAAGGCCAGCCTGGTTTCCATAGGGAGTTGAGGACTAGCTTGTGCTACAGAGCAAGACCCTGTCTCAAAGAGAGAGAGAGAGAGAGACAGAGAGAGAGAGAGAGAGAGAGAGAGAGAGAGAGAGAGAGAGAGAGAACGCACAAGCAGCATCAAATTGGGGAAACACTGGCACGTGCTTTTTAAGGTGCCTGGGGGAGAAACAATAGAGAAAAGCACCGTTTCCGGCCGGCAACCAGGCCGGGGTCAGGAAGCACTGCTGCAGCCAGATCAGCCCAACCTGCCCGGCGCTCTGGTTCACGAGCTTGCCTTCATCAGCTCCGAGCTTGCTTTCATCAGCTCCGAGACGCCAGGGCTGAGGACGTGGCTTGCGGCAGAGAGCCTGCCTGGCACGCACCAGGCCATGAGTTCAACCTCTAGCATTTCTGAAACCTTTTATGAGACAGGGTCTCGCTCTGTAGCCCAGGTTGGCCTTGGACTTGGCAATTCTCCTGACTCAGCCTCCGGAGTGCTGAGACTACAGGTATGTGCCACCACGCCCACTTTACGTGGTGCTGGGGAATCAAAGCCAGGGCCTTGTGCTTGCTAGGCAAGCACTTTACCAACTGTGCCACTCCTCCAGCCCCGCAAAAACATTTTTTAAGGCTGGGTCTCCTCGGCCTCTCACCCCTTCCCAGCTTGGCTTTGATGTTCTTTCCGGCCCCCCGGGCAGGGGGAAAGTGGACAAAGGCTGAGTTACCCTGACACCCACCTCTAATTGGTCCCCCCTGGTCAAGGCACCAGTGCCCCCCGGAGACACGGCAGGACTGGCAGGGAGGGGTGGGACAAAGACCCAGATGGCCACCAGCTTTCAGCACAGCCATTTCGAGTGAGACTAAAGCAACTCTTGCCACGTGCGCTGAAAGGCTGCAGGGACACTTCAGCCACACAAGACACTCATTCTTTATGATACGGCCCCCACTCCACTCCTGGGCCACCACGGCCTGTTACATAATCCACGTGCCCAGCAGCTACTACCGAAGCATCACTCTTCAAACCAGTGATTCGTGGAGGGCAGAGGCAGTCCTTGGAAGGAAAGCAACTGTACCCCGGGTGAGGACGGACGAGGACACACTGTGGAGGGTGCGGCTCCCTCCCGCCTGCCCTAATCAGACTCAGCTACTGACAACTGTGGTTAAGAGAAAAGGTGTTCTGCCCCCAGCCTAGGGAGCGACACCTTTAAAGACAGGGTGCTTATCAGCCTTCCCATCTCTCCGCGCCAGCTCTGCTCCCACTGACCGGGACAGCCACTCTGCATCAAATCATGCCTAACTGCGCTCAGGTTACCGGGATGAAAATCTTTTTAACTCATGCCCAGCCGTTCTTTGTAAAGCAAATATGCATTATTCTGGTAACCCTCAGTTTTCATTCATCCCACATAAATCCCACTGAGAAGTATGTACTGGTGCACTTGCTCCTGGAGGTGAGGCCAGGACCCCGGGGGTCCCAGTGGTGCTCAGCCAGCCCCACCACCTTAAGCTTCCTCCTGTGCCTCTGGGCACCAAGTGGTCCCATCACCTGGAAAGCCCTCCCTGCCTCTCCCCCCACAGCCTCCACTACCCACACAGCCCCGACCAGCCCACACCAAGCAGAGTAGACGGCTGCCTCCCGTGCTCCCACGGTTGCGACCCTTAGTCGCGCACTGTCCAGGTCTAGGCATTGATGCCTCCCAGCTGGGCTTCCTGTAGGCGGTGGGCTCTGCAGGCAGGGCCGTTCTGAGTGGCCACTAGGGACAGGAATGGCTAGAAAGCCTACTGCTTTCTCCCCTGGGATCTTAGGCAATTTACCTTCCAAAGTCTCAGACTCTCCATTTACAAACAGTAACAATTCCAAGGTCACCAGGAGGATTCAAAGAAATGATGTATGTGACATGTAATTTGCAAAGCACTACACAAGTTCCAGTGAGGGCAAAACTAACATAATGAGTTGTTAACGTTAAGTAATAGTGACAGCCCCCCTACCCTCTGCCAACACCTATCGCTGCGTCTTGCAGGCACCCAAACGTATTGCTGATGGGATCCCAGATTCTAGATAAACAAAAGTGGCTGCGGGAGGAGGCTGGGACCAGGAGCCTGGCCAGTGCTACAGCACTGCGATGGAGATGCGGCCTGGCAATTGCTCCCTGGGCATTGCTCCCTGGGCGCTTTCCTGCAGCTGACGACCCCGCCGTCGGAGGAACAGAGCCACGCAGCAGAGCAGGAGGTTCTCCGCCCCTTGCCGGCAGGGCAGGGCTCCCCACTGCAGGCTGTCCACAGGACAGGAGCAGAAGGGAAATAAAGGGACCACACCTCCTCTGGGTGAGGAGGCTGTCTGGTCTGAAAAGTCCCTTTCAGAGTGACAGAAGCAGTCACTCCCCTTCCCTTGGCGGGGGCGTAGGACGGCGGGAGCTGCCTTCCCAGGGCTTCTGCTATGAAGCCGGTGAAAGGTCACCCACCGATCAGGGCTTCTGAGCCAAGGACCACAGTCCTCACAAAGGAGGATCAGCAACAGACTGCAGGCTGGGAAGTGGGGGTACAGATAGATGCGCACTTCTCCCACCTGGAGTCACAAGAGACGCATCACCCAGCACACCACACCCCTTTCCTTGGAGGCTCAAGGCTTGCTAACCGAGGACATCCCCTGAGCCTTGTGCCACCTGGCGGTGGGCAAAGGGGTACAGTACAGGAAGCCCTCGATGGGGGAGTGGGGAAGCTCAGTGAGGGCAAGTAACTCACCCCACATCTTCATCTGGGAAGCCCTCAGCCCAGTGCCCTGGCCACCACTAACCCCCTGAATCTGCGGAGAGGAAAGGTCGGGACCTCATCTTCCCACACAGCACATGGAGCAAAGGCCCGAGGCTCTGTTTAGGACTCCTCTTTTTTCTATCTATGGCTAACGTTGTAAGTTCACGGACAAACGCTTGAGACCAGCCTTTAGAGTGAACAACCAGGTAACACAAGTCCATCTCCAGAAGGAATGCCCATCTAAGCTCCAACAGTGATTACTTCTTGATTGTGAAATCGGGGTACGCGGCTTCCATCACCATCTTTTCTGGGCTCCAATTCACTGCCATCAGCGAGTACCATGGCTACAGGCAGAGCAGCCTGCCACTTCTCAAAGCTTGCGAAACAAAACGTACACTGACAACTCCCCCTAAATCAATATGCACATCGCTGTGTGTGACTTTTTAAAAGTCGGCAACGCTGGAAGTGACGCAGGTCAGGCACAAAGGTTTTTGGGTGGGATCTTCCCCCTCTGGTTTCCGCCACCGGAGAGAAGGAAAAGGAGGTGTCTGCTGGACTTCCTGCCTCCCTCCTCCGGCGCCTGCCCCTGGGAAGACCTCAGCCTGCGTCACGGGTACACTGGCTCCAGATGGATGACACAACCTCGATCCTAACAATTCTGATCACCTTTAATACCCGTCACGCTCCAGGAGTAATTCCGTCTCTGTCCTGAGTGGCAAAGCCATTCAGCTGAAACCTGCCTCAGCACTGACTCTGCAAGGCTTCATGCCACACACTAAGCCGCCACTAACTGAGGCTGGAAAGGCTGCCCACTGGAGCCACCCGCCCGCCTGCACGCCCACCCGCCCGCCCGCTTTCCTTTTTCTTCACCAATGAAGACTGAGCCCAGGGCATTTGCCCTGAGCTACATCCTCGGTCCATTTTTCATTTTGGATTTTGAGATAGCACCTTGCCAAGTAGCTAAGTGGGCCAGGCTGGGCTCAGACCCGCAATCCTCCTGCCCCTGCTCCAGGTGCGGAGATGACTGACAGGCCTGTGCCACAGCACTGGGCTTTACTTTTTACGACAGGGTCTCACTAAGCTGCTAGTTTGCTCAGGCTGGGCTGAAACCTGCATCCTCCTGCCTCAGATGCCCAGAATGCTGCGAATTCAGGCCTACACCGCCACAACCAGCCACGTGCCACGCAGACTTCCAGCCACAACAGCACAGCAGGGGACGGGCACACAGATGCTGCCTGGGCACCACTGAACTCCAGCTTCTCGCGTCCTTCTGGGTATAGGCTGTCTCCTCCTCGGCCCTTTGGAAAGGCTGAGTTTGAAGATGCACACCAGATAAGAACGCCGGCAGACTGTGCTGCCTGATACCTGCACCCCAGGCAACACGGCAGAGGCGGAAGCTTTGGGGAGAGAAAATCCAGAGCCTGGATTCGACCACCTAAGTCCTAGCATGACTCCCTCCACCTTCCCCTTCTGGTATCTCGGGGCTGAGATCATACTCAACAAAGACTTACTTCAGGCCTACTAGGTGCTGAGTCCCAAGGCCCACAATTCTGCATTCGCTTCGCACGTGCTGTTCCGTCTGTCTAGAAACCACCTGTTCTTCCCTCCCACACAGTAACATTTTAACTATCACCTCCACCAGAAAAGTACCTGCCCAGGGGAGAAGGCATCTCTCTGTGTAGCTAGATTTGCTTGCTTCCCACATATTACCTAGCTGGCCTGCCTGCCTGCCTGCCTGCCTGCCTTCCTCCAAGACAGGGCCTTGCTCTGAACTCACTATGGAGCCTGGGCTAGCCTCAAACTCATAGCAATCCTCAGTCTCAACCTCCCAAGTGCTGAGATTACAAGTGTGCAGCACCACACCGGGCTTAAGCGGTGCTGAGGAATTGAACTCAGGGCCTTGTGCTGGCTAGGTAAGCGCTCTACCCACCACACTCTTCCTACAGCCTCTTTCTTTCTTTTTTGGGATGCTGGGAATTGAATACAGGACGTCTGCTCTGAACTACATCCCTGGTCTCCCCCACCCCCCAGCCCCCTTTCTCTTCTGTTTTTTGAGACAGGATCTTGCTAACTTGCCAAACTGCCCAGGCAGGAACTGAACTTCTGATCCTCCTGCCTCAGCCTTCTAGGGTGATGGGATTACAGGCACCACGTCCGGCTGGGCTCTCTTTCTTAAATAAATTACATGGCCTATATGGCAACAGTAAAGGCTGGTGCATACACAGAATATACGACACGCCAGGCTCCACGCTGAGCTCCCCACAGACATGGGTCACGACTGCTCGTGATGACTAAATTAATAAGTATTCCCATTTCATAGGTGAAAAAATTTGCATCCCTCCCTATTAAAAAAAAAAGAATTAGAACCTGGTAAGCAACTTGCCTAAGGACATAGTGCTAATAAAAGCTATGCTTTAAACTGCATCTCCTAATTGTCTCTCCAGGTCACCGGAATCCAGCTCCTTACCTCCCTCCCCCCTCCTCCGCCCAGTGACCCTTCTGACCCCTTCCTGCCAAAGTTTCCAAATGGAAAGTCTCCCACCTTCCGCTTTCGCATCCTGCATCCCACCAGCTCTCACGCCCTCGCCCTCCCACTCCCGGCCCCTGCCGGTCTCTGGCTAAGTCCCAAGGAGGGCAAGTCCCACCCCATGGGCTGCAGCACTGCGGGGAGGGAAGGGTCTACTTCATCCTACTCCGGAGGGGACTAGTCCCACAACAAATGCCAGCTGCCCAAGCACCCAGCCCTGCGTGGCAGGCAACTCCCCAGTGAGTTCAGTAAGAGCCCGCAGCTAAACCTGCTTTCCTTGCCCCAATTCTGGCTCTATCCCCCACCCCCTGCCTGTATTTATAGAACTGATGGCTGGGGGCACGGATGGTGGACCAGAGCTCCCAAAGGCATTCCAGATGGGTGGCGTGAGAGGTCAGTGGGACGTGCATGACCTGGAAGAACTTCAGCCCTTAAAAAAAACAAGTTCCAGCTCAGCGGAGCTCGTGGCTCCTGAGGCCTGGTCTGGGGCACATGGCCTTCAAAGGAGAAACTGCTGGAAGAAAAGGAAAGGCAGCCGGGATTAGGACACACCAGGAACCAGAGGGCCAAGCTGGAGGGAGGCGGGTCTTCTTGAAGTTATTTGCGGGAATTCAGGAAGGAAGACAGAGAATTACGATATCGCCTCATAATACGTGACTGGCATGTCACTTCCTTTTTGAGACTTTCAAGGGCTCCTTGTTGACCACACAAGGATCAAGTTCAGAATCCTCAGCAGGCCTTCGAAGGTCTTCACAATCTAAGACCATCCCAGCCATATCTGAGAGAGGCTTGGCAGGTCTCCACATCCACCTGGAATGCCTATCTCTCTCTCTCTCCACGGGTCCAGCACCCCTCACCTTCAGGGCTCCAAAAGGACTGCCGGCACATCCCAGGTCAGCGAGGGTCAGAGCTCGGCTCTGAGGTCAGACGATCTCAGCTTAGGTGGAGGAGGCGGCAGCCCCACCTCACTGGATGGTGGGAAGAGGAAACAGTACTTCGTGGCTTTGAACTGTGCCTGGCACACAGTAAGTGCTCAATAAATGGGCTGTTGTTCCTACTGTCCTCTGGGCCCCTTTAGGGCTCTCTGTTTCTCCCACAAGCAGAACACTGTCTTGCCCGTATTCCTTGCATGCTGGCTCCCTCAACTAACCATAGGCTTTTCAAGAGCTACAGCCCACCCCTGGCCTCTCTGCCCTGAGGCCCAGCGCAAGGCAGAGCTGGCAGAAGGCGTTCAGGGCTGCTTGTAGGCCTTGGCCAATGTCCTGGGGCAGACCCCACACAGAGCTCCCAGGGCCCAGCTGCAGGCCTCCCAGAACTCACACACCAAATCCCCAGTCTCACTCTGGCTGCTACTCGGTTTCAAAACAATCAAGGCCGTGGCTTGCCTTGCCCAGGCTGTTTCCACTCCAGGGACTGAACAGAGTAAAATGAGCACAGCAGAGACTGGAAATAGCACGGAGCCCCAATCAGGGAGAGGGCGAGCAGGCCAGCAGCAAGCAGGAAGGAGCAGGGCCTCAAAGGCAGAGCGAGAGAAACCACAGCGGCCCAGGCCCACAGAACTCAGCCAGCACCGGTATCCTGGGCGGGTGGTCACCTTCCTGTCCCGTGGGGAAGCTCCTCCTCTATCGTCACAGGGATTTAGAAGGGCCTTCTCGTAAAACCTGCCACCACCGGACCCGCTCAGGAGAGCAGCCTGGATTGCCGAGGGATCTTGGAGGGGGATTTACAGTGCGGGCACCACCTGCCCCAGCCAAGGGGCCTCCAGTCCAGGTGGGGTCACTATGTGCATCTCCCCGCAGGCCGGGAGCCCCTGGCGGGCCGGCAAGCACAGGCTCCCTAAATCTTCAGGGCTCCATACCCCTAGCGCTGGGCCTGCTGTGCGGCAGCGGCTCCCTAAGTTACAAGGCAACGAGACGTGGCCCCGAGAGAGGTCTGGACTCAAGGCTGACCCCGGCCCGTGCACGGAGAACTGGGACAAGCACACCAGGAACTCCCTCTGGGCCTCAGTTTTCCTCACCTACAAGGGGGGATAACAACAGTTCTTTACTCGCACAGCTGCTGCAAAAATTAACTGCCAAAATATTCGTGGAAAGCACAAAAGCCTCAAAGGAATGTCAGCCACCCTTCCAGCTTTAGCTCAATTGCCCCTTTGTGCTGGAGTCCTTTCTGCCCGGCCACATTCGCCACCCGCCCCCTCCCAACCCACCTCTGCACTCCTATTCCTTTGCTGTGGGTTTTCACATCACTGCGATTACCAACTCCCAAACCTGATGACCCCACCCGCCTGAGAGCTGTTTGTGTCCAGGCGGCACACAAGCCTGGCTGCTGGGCTCTCCCGCCGGGCAGCCCTACTCCACACACACGGCAGCACTCTTAACAAGATACACCCAGGTGCTGAGCCCCAGGGCCACCGGGCACCCTGACATGAGACAGGACGCTACAGAACCTGTCAAGAAAGTGACACCTCTGAGACCTTGGCCTCCCCCGGCAGGTGCAGGGGAGCCTGTTTGCCAGGCTGGCTGCTGCAGCCCAGCCTCCAGGGCACAGGTTGCTGCGTCTTTCCTTACATAAAGCATCAGGCACTCAGTTTAAATAATACACGGTGCTCACCTCATACACAGGTATCAGCCATGCAAACACCTGCTTTGCCCACAGTACCTGCAAGGGAGGGGGAGAGGGAGGGCGGGAGGGAGGGATGTCTGGCCTCCTACCATCCCCCGGAGAGGATATGGCCCAGGGGATCAGTGCCCCTTCCCCAGCCTCCCTGCCTTGGCATGGCCTGGAGCCCCTAGCACTGGTGCACGTCGATCCCAGCACGGAGCCCAAGGGCACGCCTAGGCAACCCACACTCGGACGGGCACGCACCGCCAGCCCAGCCTCTGGTCCCTTTGGAGGCAAATACCCCTGGGGCCTTAGGTTCCTTTCCACCCCTCGCAAAAACACTGACGTGTGCCACACACAAGGCTCGTGCGCCCTTCATCCCCGCAGCCCTGGCCCCCCCCCACCCCGGGTCGTGGCCACCGCACAGGGCACGGATGCCTCCCCCACGGCCCCGGCCGGGCCAACTGCCCGCACGCCCACCCGGGCGCGCGCGAGCCCACTGGCAAAGGGCCTGTCCACCACCCCCACGGGCGGGTCCGACTGCACTTCCAGGCACAGCCCCGCGCCACGCTGGCGTGGAGGGGCAGCGGGCACACCCCCGGGCCGCCCGGCGGGGAGTGGGCGCAGGCCGGGACCGGCGAGGCCGCGGACGCCCCCAGCTCCCCCTCGCCCGCGCAGCCCCGTCCGCTCCCTCCGCGTCCGAGTACCAGGCGCCGACGCGGCCCCCTCGGGCCTTCCCGCCGCCGGAGCGCCCCTCGCCCAGCCGGTCCGCAGCCGCCCCTCCGCCGGGCGGGGTACCTCACGAGCGCATGGCGACGGCGTGTGCGGCGACGCGGCGGCGCTGCGGCGGCACCCAGCTCTGCGCCGGCGGCACCCAGCTCTGCGCCGCCGCCGGCGCGTCGGAGCCCCGCGGAGTGCGGGCGCGCGCGCCCGGCGCGCAGGCGCGCGCGGGGCGGGCGGGGCGGGCGCGCGGCTGAGGTCACGCGGCTGAGGTCACGCGGCCGGCCTTAAAGGGGCCGCGCCCCGAACTCGCGCGCGCCGCTCCCAGCGAGCCGGGGCCGCGCGGCCGCGGCTGCCCCCGAGCTCCCTGGGACGCGCGGACGGGGCCCGGGGCCACACACCGCGCCGGGCTGGCTGGAGCATCGTGGCGTTTAATCTAATTTCCTCCACTTGAGCCGGTCTTGAAAGTAAAACAAAATGGATTGGTTATTTGTTGCACGAAAGATGGGCGCGGAAGAAAGAAACGAACCGATCCTGAGTGCCGCGTGCAGTCACGCGAGATGAAACTGCAAAGCGCCGAGGTGTTTTCTTCCCACGCCACTTGGCGCTTCTTTCCAACCCCACCAACCTGCCAGTTTCTGCCCGCATCATTCCAGGTCCGCATCGTACCCAGTTAACAAAAAAGCATGAGATGCAATCACGGTCTGGGCTAGGACCCACAGGTGCACGCGTATCTCAGGTAGACCTCACAGACTGTCTGCCGTCACCTCCTGGAGCCCACCGGCCCTCCGCACCCACGCAAATCTGCTGCCCCGTCAGCCGCTGCACTCGTCCTGTCCCAGGACCACAGCTCTGGAGTCATCCCCAAATCCCATCTCCCACTTAAGCAGGCAGGAAGTCCTACCGGCTGTACCTGCAAAACGCACCCAGACTGATCTTTTTCACGTCACCGTCTCTGCGGCCACCGTTGTCCAAGCTCTGCCCAATTTTTTGTTTTGAAACGGAGTCTACTCTGTGGTCCAGGTGGGTCCCAAGCACTCTGTCTAGTCTAAGCTGGCCTTGAAATCAAGGCCATCCTTCGGCCTACTCCTCCTGAGTGCTGGTATTAGACCCTAGTACCATCTTGCCCAGGGCATCGTTATGCGGTGCTGGAGAATCAAACCAGGGCCTGGCACATGCGAGGCAAGAGCTCTAACCACTCAACTACTGCCCCAGCCTTCTCCCCCAAACTAGTACAAAGTTCTCCCCATCCAACTCCCTTTTTCTAATCTTGCCTTCTGGTCTGATCTATGTATATGAGGACATCTGAGTAATTCTTTAAAAACCCAGCTCAAGAGTAGAGGGCTGAGCTAGCGCGGGCAAGGCCCTGGGTTCCCCAGCCCCGGAAAACAAATAGGTAGACCAGAAGTCAAACACCACGTTTCACTCAGCATCCAGCAACTGCTTTTCACTTCACAAAGCCTGGACCTGACCTCCTTCCTCCCCACATGTGCCTGAGCTCAGGTCCTGTACTTGCTTCTTGGCATCCACACTGACCCTTGCTGTTCCTAGAACAAATCCCACACAAGGTGGGCACTGGCTCTTCCGTCTTCTGGGGTTGCCCTCCCTCAGGTGCCCCCACAGCCCCTCCCACACCTTCTTCCAGGGTTTGCTCGGATGTTCCCGGCCCCAGCTAATTGCCTGACCTCTCATATAGACTTCATATTTCATCTGTACTATGTTCTATTTTCTTAACATTTAACATTTCTATTCTATTCACCAGGATCCAGTGGCACCAGACTGTAATCCTAGCACTTTGGAAGGCTGAGGCAAGAGTATTGCAAGTTCGAGCCTACCCTGGGCAACTTAGTGACTTCGCCAGAATTTGTCTCAAAAAACATCAAAAATAAAAATGGGCTGGGGGTGGGACTGGAGGAATCGCATAATAGTTAGAGTGCTTGCCTAGCAAGCACAAGACCCTGAGTTCGATAAACCGGTTAATAGTAGCACACAGCTATAATCCCAATTGAGGCACCAGGATAGCTGTGAGTTCAAGGCCAGCCTGGGATATCCAGTGCATTCAGGACCATCCCGGACTACAGAACAAGACCATGTCTCACACACACACACACACACACACACACACACACACACACACACAGGGGCCAGGATTGTAGCTCAGTGCAAAAATCCTGGCCTTGATCAAACAAACAAAAAATCATATTACCTAATTTGCCTATTTTATTGTTTGTCTTTTTTTTGAGACAAGGTCTCACTACGCAGCCTTGAAGGTACCAAGTAGCTGGGGCTAACCTCACCCCTGGGTTCCCCCTGCGCCAGTCTCCTGCCGATTACGATTATAGGCACGTACCGCCATGCCCAGACTCTATCTTGTTACAGTAGAAACTTCCTACAGTAGAATATAAGTTCCACAAGGACACTGGGCTTTGTCCTGAGCTGAGCGTGTAGCCCAGTAGTGACCCAGCATGGGAAAGGCCCTGGGCTCAAGCTCCAATACTTTAAAAAGAAAGTCAGTTGACTTTTTTTTTTTTTCGAGACAGGGTCTCACTCTGTAGTCCAGGCTGGTCCTGAACTCACTATGGAGCCCAGGCTGACCTTGGACTCGCAGCAATCTTCCTGCCTCAGCCTCCAGAGTGCTGGGATTACAGGCATGTGCCACCACACCCAGCTTGTGTGGTGCTGGGGAATTGAACTCAGGTACTTAGCACTTACCTAAGTGCTTGCTAGGCCAGCACTTTAGCCACTGGGCCATTCCTCCAGCCCCAAGAAAGGTATTTGTCTGTTTTGTTTCATAATGTAACCCCAGTACTTAGCACAGGAGGCTGGCACAGCAAACATGATATATATATATATATATAGCCCACAATAGCAAAATCCCATAGAAAAACAAACAAGAAACTTCCTTCCCAGCCCAGGTATGACGTCTCAGGGTCAGACCAGGCTTATCAATTGCCCTGTTATCAGTTGCTTATGACCTCCCAGTTCTTCCTCCCTCTGCTCTGATCCCTACAGGGCGAAGTTCTTGTCTCAGCTGTCACCACATCAACAATGTTCACAACCCAGACACAGCCATCCCTGGTCCCTTCCAGAGCTCTAAGGCCAAACTCGATTCAGATTCCTGTTCTCTCAGCCCAGACCCTCAAGGACACTCATGGATCTCAACTTGCAGAGGGCCCAAGGGGCAGGAGAAGAGGCAGGGAGAGGCATCCTTAGGTAAGGAAGTCCCGAAAGGTGATAACAGACAGAAAGTCACCTGTGATGTGGGAAGTCAGCCGGTGGCACTTGGAGTCCAGGCAGTTGGTTTTTTTTTTTTTTTTTTTTTTTTTTAATGGTCCCAGGGCCCTCACACGGAGCTACATCCCCAGCCTGATTCTATGTTTGATTTTGAGATAGTCTCACTAAGTAAGCTGTCCAGGCTGGCCTCACACTTGGTGATCCGCCTGCCCCAGCCTCCCAGAGTGCTGGGGTGAGAGGCCTGCCCACTGACCCCGCTAGGTGATTGTTTCCTGTTGAGACCCGCCACCCCTGCGGCACACAGCCACTTGGTCAGCCTTTCTACTACGCAGGCTCAGAGACCCCTCCTCCTGACCGCTCACCTCGTCACAGCTCCTCCATAGGCCTGTGCTCACCACCCTGGTTCAAATCGAGCCACCGTGACTTCTGGACAATTGTGAGTTTCCCAGCATGCCAGTGTTCTTTACACCTGCCACTGGCTAATGAAGAAAGAATGCCCTCCCCCGCCTCCAGGGCCACTCCCACCGGTCAGGGAAGAGCCAGCTTGCCTGCGAGGACAAAGGCAGATGTCCACTGTTGGTTCCGGTTTTTTTTTTTATTTTTTATTTTTTTTGGTGCTGTGAATTGAACCCAGGCCCTTGCACACACAAAGCATATATTCTGCCACTAAAATATACTTCTGGTTTTCCTGCCATTCTTTTTAAATTATTTTTATCTCCTAATCAAAAAAAAAATACCTGTATCCGGTGGTGAATGCCTATAATCCCAACACTCTAGGAGGCTGAGGCAGCAGGATCATGAGCTTAAAACCTGACTAAGTAACTTAGCAACAAGACTTTGTCTCAAAGTAAGAAATAAAAATAGGCTGGGGCCAGTCCCAGTGACACGGGTCTGTAATTCCAACACTCTGGCAGGTTGAGGCCGAAGGATCACAAGTTCAAACCCAGCCTGCACAACTTAGCAAGACCCTGTCTCAAAATCAAAAATAAAAATGGGCTGGAAAAAACCCAGGCTTTACCCCA
The DNA here is from genome assembly GCA_004027205.1 of Ctenodactylus gundi. Classification (NCBI taxonomy): domain Eukaryota; kingdom Metazoa; phylum Chordata; class Mammalia; order Rodentia; family Ctenodactylidae; genus Ctenodactylus; species Ctenodactylus gundi. The sequence goes on from PVKB01003793.1 coordinate 156,090, forward strand.
GTACCAGCACCACCAAATCAATCAATCAATCAATCAATCAATAAAAATAAAATAAAATCTGGGGATGTAGCTCGGTGTAAATATCCTGGGGGAAAAAAGTTGGAAATAACCTGAAAATCATTTAAAAGTGGATAGGTAAATTATGGTAGATCCACACAGTGGCATTTAATGTAGATATTAAAGTAGCCTCTTGGGGGCTGGGCCGTAGCTCAGTGGTTAAAGTGCTCACCTAGCCAGCACAGGCCTTGGCTTCGATTCCCCAACAGCACAAACATTGGCTGAGGTGGCACACACCTGTAATCTCTTCACACCTGCTCAATCATATCCATGGAAGAAATGATTGGGAATAATATTGGGTGAAAAAATTAAGACCGTAAAGCATGGTAGTGCATCCTGTAACCCTAGGAAGCTGAGACAGGAGGATTGCCAAGTCTGAGCCTACCCTGGGCAGCTGGAGACTTGATAAGGCACTGTCTTAAAATAAAAAATAAAAAGGGGGCTGGAGGGATGGCTCAGTGGTTCAAGTGCTTGCCGAGCAAGCTCTAGGTCAGTGCTAAGTACCCAAGTTCGATTCCCCAGCACCACTTAAGCCAGGCGTGGTAGCGCACACCTGTAATCCCAGCACTCGGGAGGCTGAGGCAGGAGGATTACATGAGTCCGAGGCCAGCCTGGGCTAAACAGTGAGTTCAGGAATAGTCTGGACTACAGAGCAACACCCTGTCTCAGCAAATGAATTAATGAATGAATAAATAAAATTTTTTAAATGTTGAAGACACGGCAAAGATCCTAGTTTCAAAATAAAAGTTTAGGAGGGACAGAAAGAGAGCGGGAAAGCGCCATCACCTTGGCAGGATACGTCTGTGCAGAAAACGCTCAACTCCACTGTAAACCTTAAATTTTACACATATACATATCAATAAAATGGGGGAAAAGTTTGTCAACAGGTCTTCCTAAGAGCCAAGATTATGCACATTGATTTTTTTTGCTCCTCTGTATTTTCCAAAAATCATTTGCAAAAGCATGTAATATTTTCAAGCTAAGAAAAAAAAGAAATTATTTAAAGAAATGCTGTGCTATTCCTTGCGTGTTTTCTTCTCACTGTGTATCATAGTTCAGACAATGCACCTGTCTCCCCGGCGGACTGAGGCCTCTCGGGGTAGGAGCTTGGTTTGGCTTATCTCTGCCTAGCTCCGTAATATCCGCGGGCCAAAAAAGAAAAGCCTGACCGGCTGCTGGGTGCCAGCTCTGGAAAGGAGGTCTGGCTATGTTCCAGAAGTTGCTGAACGGGGAAACAGAAAAGACCCCTAAGTCCCGCTGTCACCCTGCTCTCGCCGCAGTCCACACCTAAGCCTGGGGGACAAGCAGAAGGAATAAGCACACACCCGGGGACACGAGCTCAGGACTGACCCGGAGCACAGTTATTTACCTGAAGTGCGTCACCCACCTGTCCCCACGGACGTAGGTGCCCCAAGGAGGCAGCCTGGGTGGCAGGCAGAGTGCAGGACCAGCTCCATCGCTTCCCGGCAGGGTGACCTCAGGCACGCGGCTTTGCCTCTCTGAGCCTCAGTTCCTCACCAACACGTGCGTGGGTCGTCAGAGCGACTCCAGTGGCAGGACTGTCCTCATAAATATGTATGAAAGTGTTGGCTGACTGTCCTGCAGCTGTCTTCTGTGACTGCTGAAGCCCTACCAGATGTCCTACTGGAATTAGACCTTTCTGGTTGCTATGGGCTGAAACCCAGTTCAAATCATGTTACACAGGGCCCCGGCATGGCTCAGTGGTTAAAGTACTTGTCTAGCAAGTACGAGGCCTGAGTTCAATTTCCCCAGCACCGCATAAGCGGGCGTAGTGGCACACGCAGGTAATCTCAGCACTTGGGAGGCTGAGGCAGGAGAACTGCCATGAGTTCAAGGCCAACCTGGGCTACATAGTGAATTCAGGACCAGCTTGGACTCCAGAGCAAGATCTGTCAAAAAGAAAGAAAGAAGGAAAGAAAGAAAAGAGAGAACAAATTATGTTAAAATAAAAGCATTTGTGGGCTTGCTGCATCCGGAAGTTCAAGGCAGAACTGGCTGTGGTCAGTGGGTGCTTCCCGCCCCTCCCCCCGTGTGCATGTGTGTGCGCGTGTGCCTGCGTGCGTGTGTGTGTGTGTGCGTCTGCGCGCGTCCCCCGCATTCAAGGGTGGCCCCTGTCACTCCCGGAGAGTACTCCTTTCCAAGGAATTCCAAAGTATGTTCCATGGTTGTCCCCTGATTGGTCCAGCCGAGTGATGTTCCCATCTCTGAGCCAATCGTTGGAGAGGAAATGCAGTCCATCGATTGGACGGAGTCAGTGGGTGGAGTTAGACCCCTGAACCCGGAGCACTGAGGAGGGGCGGGTCTCTAAAGGCAACCTGAGGCGTCCGTGCTGAGGGCGACCCAGGAGAAAGCGCTGGGGAGGAAGAGCACCTCAAATGTTCTGCAGCTCAGGAGGTTTAAGCGGCTGTCTCGGGGTCCCGGAAAGGACGATCAGGGACACAGCCGAAGTGTGAACCCCGCAGGGCGAGGGAACCCGGAGAAGGCCAACAGTATAGGTGGCGTTTTGGAGGCCTGCGGCCTGGGCCAGGGCCACCTGGCAGTCTCTCACGCTTCTCTAAGCCTCTTTGTCCTCATCTGTAAAAAAGACTATTAGCGGACCATCCTTCGGGGGCCAGGAAGGGACTAGGGAGTGCGTACCCCGGTCATGGCCACGCTGGTAGCACTGCACCTGGCTGGCACCCTAGAAGCACTCAGGGACTGACTGCTGTTTCTGGGGCTGGAGGGCATAGCTCAGTAGCAGAGCCTCTTTATCACCTGTGAGGCCCCTGGGTTCGATCCCCTGCACCTCAAGTAAACTGAGCCAGGCCAATGCACAGGCCTATAATCCTAGCACTCCGGCTGTGAGCCTGAGGCAGGAAGATTACAAGTTAAACCTAGTGATTTAGCAAGACTCTCAAAATCAAAAATCAAGATGGGCCGGGGGTGTAGCTCAATATGAAAGCTCTGGGCTCCATCTCCAGTACCCTAAAAATAAACACATAAATACCTGAGTAAGGTAAACGTTTTGTTTACCTGGCTTGCAGTACTAAGCTGAGTAACAAGGCCCTTCCTGGGATGATGCCTGTTTAGAAGTAAAAAACAGAAGCAGGCCCTGGGAGCCAAGCCTGAGCCAAACCCACCCCAAGCCCTGCCTCCAACAACTCCATTTCCAGCAGCCACCTTTGTTTCTGTTTTCGTAATTTTTTTGTGATACTGGAGATTAATCCCAGGGCCTTTGCCCTGAGCTGCACCCAAAGCCCATTTTTAAGTTTTTAAGTTGCTAAGTTGCCCAGGCTGGGCTTGAACTTGTGATCCTCCTGCCTCGGCCTCCCAGAGTGCTGGGATGACAGGCCTGTGCCACAGGATCTGGCTCAGCAACAACCTTTGTTGAGCGCTGGGGCCTTTGTGCTGAAACACCACTGGTAAACATTCTCTACTCTTACCGACATTCCTTCCCTCAAATTCCTACCCTTCTTTCAGGTCTCGGATAAAACCTCAGCTCCCCTTGGTTACATCATTTCACGGAGAAAGGGAAACACCGTGCAGAATAACACCTGCCGGCTGTCTCACCTGGACAATTGTGTAGGTACGATGTGTGTGATTGGTGTTTATGGTCGTGCAGCAGAACAGAGGGTCTTCACTCCGAGCTACATCACCCGTCTTCTTTGTTCTTTATTTTGACAGAGACTCTCACTAAATCACCAGGCTGTCCAGGCTGGGCTCAGACTTGGGATCCTCCTGCCTTGGCCTCCCAGAATGAAGGGATTATAAACATGTACCACCATGCCTGGCCGTATGCATGATTTTAAGTGTGTGAGAAATTTCCTAAATATGTGGGATGTTAAGAGACTAGCTTCTCACAAAAGGAAAAGCAAAAACAACCTTAGTCCTTACTGTGTCCCCAGAACCTGGCACACAGAGACTGGCGTGAGTGTCCCCTTCAGCATAGGCATTGCACTCCTGTTCATTGAGTATTTACTATGTGGAAGGCCATGACAAAGGTCACTGTCGTCTCAGCAAGCAGCAGCGACTACCAATTAGATGAGGAAACTGAGGCACGAGGAGGCCAAGGCTACCCTGAGCAGCTCGGCACACAGGAAGCCCCAGGGGTGTTTGCAAAATGAACTCAGGACCCACCCTTCCTCCCACCAGTAGGAGTAAGTCGGCAAGAGAAAGTGCTTCCAGCGTCAGCCCAGCCTTCCTGCTGGGGTGGTGACCGTCAGGGCAATGACCGTCAGCAAACAGAACAAGGCTCTTTGGGGGTTGCCACGTGGGGTGCATGCGTGTGTGTGTGTGTGTGTGTGTGCGCGTGTGTGAGAGCCAGGGATTATTTACAGCCTGCTATGCGGGGAGCCTGACATGGAGACACAGGGGGAGAGGGAATGTCGCTTCTTTCAGTACCACGCACACCTCTACCTCTTGAGGCTACTTAGGCCCACATACTTAGGTGCCAGCCTGTAACCACAGCACGCAGGAGGCTGAGGCAGGAGAATTGCAAGTTCGACTCCAGTGAGGGCAATTTACTGATTTAGTGAGACCATGTTTCAAAATCAATAATCAAAAGTAGGTTTAGAGGAATGGCTCAGCTATTAAAGCACTAAATACCCGAGTTCGATTCCCCAGCACCACATAAATCGGGCATGGTGGTGCACGCCTGTAATCCCGGCACTCAGGAGGCTGAGACAGGAGGATTGCCATGAGTCCAAGGCCAGCCTGGGCTCCACAGTGAGATCAGGACCAGCCTGGGCTGCAGAGTGAGACCCTGTCTCTCACACACACACAAAAAAGTGGGGCTAGGCGTGGTGCGGCTCATCTGTAATGCCAGCACTCGGGAGGCTGAGGCAGGAGGACTGCTGTGATTTGGAGGTCAGCCTGGGTTACACAGTGAGTTCAGAACCTGCTAGACTCCGCAGCAAGACTCTGCCTCAAGACAAACAAACAACCAACCGTAAGTGGGCTAGGGTGGGGCTCAGTATGAAGGCTGCATGCTCAGTCCCTAGCATCATACACACGTAAATCTAACTTTTAAAGTTTAATTTTTCATGCCGGTTATACTAGCAACACATTTCAGCATCTTGAAATAACCCCAGGCTGTAGCCAAGGATCCAGGTACGTGACAGAGCACTTGCTTAGCAAGCGCAAGGCCCGGAGTTGACTCCCCAGCACCACATAAACCGGTGCGCACCTGTCATCCCAGCACTGCGAGGCTGAGGCGGGGGATTGCTGTGAGTTCAAAGCTACACAGTGAGTTCAGGACCTGCCTGGACTGCACTGCAAGGCGATGCGTGGACCTTTGCCCGGCTCAGGTAAAGTTGGGTGGGGTAGTCTCAAAAGGGTGAGCTGCACCTTAATCACAGGCCCTATGGAGTGGCGGGGAGGGGTAATTACCCCCGCAGCTGCGGCGTTCTCCAGAGAGGAGGAGCCCAGCTGTCTGCGGCCTTCACGGGGGCTCCAGCAAGGCTCTCCCTGCCCAGCAGCTGCCCGGACTGCCGTCCACCCCATCAGCCTCTCTTGCGTGGCGGCCTGGCCTTGGGGAAGTGAAGCCCTGTGTCTAGAACACAGTCACGCTGTCACCTCAAGGCTGGAGTGAAGAAGGGTTCGCCAGAGGAAGGAGGAGCAGGGAAAGGTGGCTTGATGCCCGCGGCCGCGCTGATCCACGCTCACGTTCCCAGCGGGCAGGGAACCGGCAGGCCCCTGAGAAGCAGGCGTTGAGTTAGAGTCACAAATGTCCGGGCAGGGCGGGGTGAGGCCTCCACCTGCGATGTGCCCGTTCCCTGGGATGCCAGTGTCGTGGGCTCCAGGAGGGGTGTGGGGTGCTCAGCACTCAGCGCCAGCTATTCCCATACTTAGTCCTGAAATAGAGCAGGGACAGGCGGGGGAGAGAGGGATGAAGAACGCGGTGACAGAAAGCTTTCTCAGTTGGGGCCGTAGCTCAGCATTTAGAGCACTGGCCTGGCCCGCACAAGGCACTGGGTTCGATCCCCCAGCACCGTATATGTACACGCATTAGCTGGGCGTGGTGAGGCACGCCTGTAATCCCAGAAGGTTGGAGCAGGAGGATCTCTGTGATTTTGCGGTCAGCCTGGGCTACACGATGAGTTCAAGACCAGCCTGGACAACAGAGGGAGACTCTGCCTCAAAAAAAAAAGAAGATAGAAGAAAGCAAGCAAGCTTTGTCTTTGCAAAAGCTGTGCTGAGGGAGGAGGCTCTACTGGCGCTGGCTTTGGGGCCTGCCTGATCGACTCCCCCAGACCTTGGGGTGGGGGTGTCAAAGGGCAAGAGGGGGCAGGTAATGAGTGAGTGAATAAACAGGGGATGCCCTGCCCGGGGTGGGGGAGGGGGAAGGCTGATGACAGGGGATTGTGTTTGCAGGTGGTAAGCACAGGGCATCCGGCCTGTGGCCCTTCAAGGGCTCACTGGCTTCAAAGCACCTGTGGCTTCTGGATCCTGCCAACAGCCTCCCGCTGCAGTGCACCCCACAAGAGCCCAGCTGCGCCTTCTCCTTCCAGTCTCTCTCCTGAGATCAGGCCTTCTTCTCCCCTACTGGTCCCCTCTATTCCCTACCAAACCTATGACAGAACTCAGGAGAGCCCCGCACCCTGGGAGGCGCAGGCAGGAGGATCGTGAGTTCAAATCCAGCCTGAGCAACTTAGCAACTTAGAACGTATTTTAAAATCAAAAATAGATTGGGGTGGGGATAGAGCTCAGTGGTTCAAGCACTTGCCTAGTGATGCCTGTAATTCCAGCACTTGGGAAGCTGAGCCAGAAGAATTGCAGGGAGTTCGAAGCCAGCCTGGGCTACAGAACGAGAGCTTGTCTCAAAAGGGAGAGGGGAAAACGTGCAGCCCGTGTGCGTCAGGGTGAAGGCCATGCCTGCCAGAGAAACGTGACGGGAGGAGCGGGGAACTTGCGGAGGATGGACAGCACATGCGTCTTCTTTTCGTTTTTTATTTTTGGGGGGCTGGTGGGGGACAGAGTCTCATTCTGTAGTGCAGCCTGGCCCTGAGCTCACTGTAGAGCCCGGACTAACCTCAAACCATCCCCCTGCTTCAGCCTCCGAGTGCTGGGATTGTAGGTGGCCACCACCACACCCAGCTTTTGTGGGGAACTGACCCCTGGCCGTTAGCTTGCCAGGCAAGAGCTTTCACGGCCAAGCTGTTCCTCAGCCCCCGTAGAACAATTTCTTTAAAAGCAGAAGTGGGGATTCGTCAGATGAGATCTCTTTGTTTGCTACCTTCACCCTTTCCGCTGCCCTAGTTGAGCCAGTGAACCACCCTCCCAGGTGCCCAACTTCCTTCCTGCCCTCCTTCCTGGGCACTGTCCGCCCGCCCCCCCAAGGTGAGCGCCTCTTCGAGCTCCTGAATGCCCCCTCCGGACCCACAGATGCTCCCAGCTTCCAGCAGGTGACCCCGGAGCCTCGACTCCTCCCCGCCCACTGTTGTCACACTCACATTCCAGGGTGACCTTTCATCATCGCCTTGCAGGTGCTGCCGGATGAAGTCAGGCCAGTGGTCACGCCAAGAGGAAAAGACAACACCGTTGGAGCATGATGGCGCCCATTTTATAGATGAGAAAATAGGTCTCGACTAGGAAGGGAGGGAGTGGAAAAGCCTTCTGGACTCACGCCGCTTCTGCAGTCTGTCCTGTCTCTCTCAGCCTCAGTCACTGGGAAGTACTTCTCCCCTTGCACTGTAGTAGGAACTCCTTGATTTTATTAAGTTGGATCAAACCTCTGGACCTTTGCACATGCCAACTCTGCTACTGAGAATGACTCTCCGCCTTGCTGCAGCAAACTCCTACTCGCATTTCTAAGTCCAGGTCAAGTATCATTGAAACACCTTCCTCGACACCAGACACTGTCCCTCTGCCTTTGTCCCTAGCTGACACTGGACATCTCCCAGTGGCTTCTGGACCGGAACCAGCTGTTTGCTGTCTTTCCACTGGAGAGCTGTGGGCCACTGGAAGCTAAGACTCAATCTCAAATTCGCAACGTACCGTTGATCATTGCTGAGCACTTACAAGGCCCCTGGCGGTAGTGAAGGCTCACAGCCTTCCCAGTGGCCCTCAGCATCCTCATCTGTAAAATGGGACTCATGAACCTCACTGGATTGTCAAGAGCAAAGAATTGGAAATGGGGGCATGCGAGCTTCCTGTGAACTTGGCCCTTTTGTCCTTTGGGGTCTTACTTAATCCTGACACCCTCACAAACAGAAATCAGCCCGACTTCACCAAGGACACCCCGGCCCTCTGCATGCCCTCCCCTGCTCGACGTTGGCCGAACACCTCACAGACACCTGCACCCTGGCCAGGCAGCCTGTGTGCTGCACGAGTGAAAAGGACTCATGGGTGGCACATTCACCCTCTCTGGTCTCAGCAAATTTTTCTGGTGATTAACGTGCATAACAATAAACAGTACGGCTGACACAGCCTGGCCACCCCACTGGCCTCAGATTAAGGTCACTTCCTCAAGGTCAGCTGCTGCCTCTCCCACATACATTCATGAACCAGAAACACCTGAAGGATAAACTAGAAACTGGTGAAAACAATGGGAAGGCGGGCTGGAGGAATGGCTCAGTGGCTAAAGCGCCTGCCTAGCCAAGCCCTAAGTACCTGAGTTCGATTCCCCAGCACCGCATAAGCCAGGCGTGGTGGTCCACGCCCGTAATTCCAGCACTCAGGAGGCAGGAAAACTGCTGTCAGTTCAAGACCAACTTGAGCTACACGAGTTCGGGACAGCTGAGATCACAGAGACCTTGTCCCTGTCCCCCCCGCCCCCCACAATTTCTTAAAAACTCTTTCCTTTGTAGGTTTATTTCTGGTAGTAATATTAAAATTGTTACTCTGGAATGTATACGTATTGTAGGGTACACGTAGGAAGCAAGCACGTCTGTTATTTGGAGCTATGATAGTCACTACAGCGACGTAAGATTTAAGCTGGGTCCAGCAGTGCGGACGGGTAAATCCCAGCACTCTGGAGGGCAAGAGCACTGAAAGTTCCCGGGCAATTTAGCGACTTAGCAAGACCCTACTTCAAAATCAAAACTAAAAAGTGGGCTGGAGATGTGGCTCAGTGCAAAGGCCCTGGGCTGACTGCTCAGGGCTGCAGACTGTGACCAAGTGCTCAGCAGAGGAGGTCCCCAAGAGACGGAGCAAGGAGCGGTGGGCTCAGTGCTCTTTCTTCCCAGCACCTCAGCCAGCCAGGTGGAGGTGAATGACAAGGTGCTGAAGGGGCTGAGCAACTGCCCCTGCCTTTCCAGCATCACTCAGCTCTAAGCGGGCCTTGTTCGCCTCTGCAGCTCCACCGGGGGCCACGTGGTGCTCCCTGGCTCTGGGCAACACACCTGATACCTGACGCCTGTGAGCGGGGGCGACCTCACATGTGGGGGACCAGCAAGAGACCCTCTTCCTGATCCCCTAGCGAGGCTCTGGTCTCACCGGGTCTGCAGATGCTGGCACCAGAAGAGGCTCAGTTACACAGGAGTCCAGAAGGCATGAGGACGCCCCGGAGCCCTCCCCGCTCCCACGGCTGGCCTATGGTCCCGCGGCTCTGCCATCTGCAGGCTGGGGCAGCTCTCAGGTTAACGAGAAGTGGAAAAGCCAATGCAGCGGACCAACACACACCGATGACGTTTTCCTGTGATCTGGTGAGCAGAGTAGGGCCAAGGGCTGCCCTGCACCACGGCTTGATGGGAGGTCACCCGGGGCCACCTGGAACGCACCCCAGCACCATCTCACACATTTCCTCCACGGCAATAGGGGGAGGGAGTGTCCACTCTGGGGCAAGATGGCATAGGCTCCAGTCCAGCCTCTGCCGCCAGAGCTGTGACCTACACAAGTCATCTTTGCCTTGGAACGTTGCTCGCTGGAAGGCTTGTGTGTGGTAGTAGAGGTGTAGCCCAAGGTCTTCGTGCTGAGACACATCCACAGCCCAGTTTTTAATTCTGATTTCGAGACAGTCTTGCTAAGTCACATTAAGCTGCAGAGGCCGCACTTGAACTTCTGATCCTGAATTCAGAAGGTGGAGGGCCTTTTCAAGAGGCCGAAGCCCACAGAAATCTCACGTGGGTTTCAGGCGTCCCCTCAAGCGTGCTGGGCACATACTCTCAGCCTTTCCCTAGCACCCTTGCATCAGAGGCTGCGCTTTGAAGATCCCAGGTGCCACCTGTGTACACACAGGTCCCGAAGCCCCTTGGACACACTGACCTCTTACCGAGAGACACGACCTGGCAAGTGCCCCGGCCTCTTCCACCTCCGGGGCAAGGTCTTGTTTGCAGGACGTGTGCTACTCCTGGAGAGACCCGCTCTGGCTGCTGGGGAGAAACTCCCAGGACGCGGAGGTGATAAAGGGCTCCCGTGTCACTTTATCCTTTTCTACTTTATTACTTCAAATTAACGACCACAATAAAGCTCAAAAAAGCCCAATATTTACACAGGAAAAAAGTACAAAATTCCCCCCAAAGTTCATCAGTATTTTTTTTTCAGTTTTTTAAATTACAAAGTAATAAAAAGCTTTGCTCTTTAATTAAAAAAAAAAGAAAAGAAAAAAGGGGAAACCGGTAAATAAATTAGGAAATACACACATAAAAAAATAAGAAAACAAAAACACGTGTTAACTAGGAAGGATGATGGATAAATCCAACACTAGCCCTGTCCCTAGGCTCCTCCTTGGGAAGGCAAGGGACCAGGGAGAAGGGCGACCTCAGGTGACTTTCAGGACCAGAGAATCAATCGATACCCCAGAGCCACGTGTGGTCTGGGAGCCGTCTCCACGGATACACCCTACAGCCAGACACAGAAGATGGGCTGCCACAGGCTGGCATCTGGAGGCTCGGTGGTGGCAGGCAGGGCCCTCTGTGCCCTGAGGGATGTGAAGGTCATCCTTTACCCCCATATCCTTGTCAGGGGGAAGGACAGATGCCTGGTCAGGAGGATGGGGTGGACCCACAACTCCAGGAACACAGGTCAATACACACACGCACACGTACAAGGCATCACAGCCAACCCCTCTCCACCCACTCAAGGTCTCCACGGAGAGATGAAGGAGAGACCCGAACGCTCCAGGGGCCGCCAGGAAAGTCCAGCACAGACACCTGGCTGCTGTCACAGCAGAGAGGCTGGTGTGGCACGTCTCCTTGGTTCCGCAGCTCATGAAACCTGGTGGGACCTGCAGCCCGCTGACCAAGACACTCCCGGACACGAGCTCCTCAGGCCACTTCTGATGCCTACATTTCCAACACTGAAAACGCCCCTTCATGCAGGTGACGGGTAATGGCAGGAACAGGCGGCTGGGGTGGGCCTTGGCACCTGGCCCTTGTGATCCGGTGTTGCCGGGGGAGTGCTGGGCGGCCGAAGGCTGGGGCTGCGGGTACAGCAAGGAGACCAGAATCCTCAGTGCGAAGGGCATCTCAGCTTTTTGTTGCTGGCAAATAAATCGAAGAAACAAAATCCATCGTGGGTTTTGTGCTGGGTTTTTTCTTGTAGTTCTTGAGTGGTTTTTTTCCCATCATTTTTTGTTTTTTAAAAGAAAATACAGTGAAGACACTAGAAGGGGCAAGAAAGATAACAGATTAGGCGCCAGCTGCTTCTACCTGTGCCTCTGGCAGAGCCCTGCCCTCTTACCCCTCAGGCCCACAGCTGGCTCGAGGGCTAGTGCAAAGAAGGCGCTCCATCGTCCTGCGCACGTGACCTGGCGAGGGGCTGCCCTGCCACACACATGCCAGCCTGCCACAGAGACCAGCCGCTGGGCCTGCAGCTGCCTACAGTACACCCAGCTCTCTCCGGGGATGAATCCCTACCATGCCAAACACGCGCAGGAGCTGGGTGTTGTGCAGCACCCCTGCAATCCCAGCACGCCAGGAGGCTGAAGAAGGCAAACCCTAACCTTGATCCTAACGTGGGCAACGTAAATGACTCAGGACACCCTGGCTCAAACTAAATAAAAAATACAACTGTAAAGTCCCTGGTTCCATTTCCAGTGCTAACGGAAAAAGCAAACAATAACAACAAAACCCAAACTCTCCAAACCATGCTTTGGGTCTCTGGGTGACACACTCACGCACACGAGCATACACACATACACACGCAGGCATGCCCCTTCCCCCGGCAAGGCCAGGCAGCATGGCAGGGCCACCCGGGCCCACACTGGCTGGAGGGCCTCTCCCGAGCTTGTGGGGCCACCCAGCGCCTGCTTCTCGGTATGTGGTTCCTTCTAAGCGCCTTGCATGAACCAACTTGTTCCACAGCCCAGAGGCAGCGGCAGGGCTTAAGCCTGGGGAGGCCAGAAGCGTGGCATCTGGCCCTGTGTCTGCTCAGAACCAACTTCCCAGAATGTGTTAAGAAAAAGGGGGTGGAGGACTGGCCCAAGGTTTTAAGGTCCTGAGGGCGCTTGGTTAGAGCAGCACATGGTGCCGTCTGTCACCTCCTACACCCATGTACCCGTCCTACACACCCCCCCCACCTGCACACCGGTCTGGGGTCACTGAGGTGTCCGGCCCTGAGCAGAGCGGGCTGTGCACTCACCTAAGCACACACTGGTCGGACGGCTGGCTGTCCTCACTTCCCAAGGTGGTCAAATGGCACGCTTGTCTTTGGGGAACAGAGAGGCGGGGTAAGCATCTAGGCAAGTCCCTGAGTGTCGGCAAGAGCAGCACGCAGGTCTCTGCCCGCCGTGGAGCCTGGCCCTACGCTGACAAGCCCCCCAAGCTAGGAAAGGGTGTGCAATCCCGTGACCTGAAGACGCCCCTGCTTTGAAGACCCACAGCTCCAAGAGGAGTCCCTCCTGGGGCTCTGAGGACTCCGCGAGGCCGTCGTTCTGGGCCGAGCACAGTTCCCTGTGGCCAACACGGCCCATGGGGGGGCTGCTGGCAGGTCAGATCTCCCCCCTCCCTCCTGCACTTGAACCAGTACTGCTGGGTTCCTTGGGAGCTCCCTGACAGCAGGGGCTGTTTCTTGGCTTCGGGCCCCTGAACCCCAGTGCTACCACCTGCGGGGGCAGTCCTCTGAGCTAAGTCAATCGGGGCTCTCGGGGTCTCTGGGGACCAGAATGGGTAGGAAAGAACAGGCCTGAGGCCCGGCTGCACCTGGGAACACGGGCCACCCACCTGTGAGGCTGAAATCCGGGAGACCTCTTGCCGCCCAGTGAGGTCCGAGGACGACACGTTGGCGGGCGCGCCCCTGTGCAGTCTCATGCTCACCTTCCGCTCCCGGTCCACCCGTGAGATCGCTCTGGGAGAAGTATTGCCTGGGGACGAAGTGGACACGACTCTCAGTAGGGCACCGAGGGACCCCTACCCCAGCCGGCCCATCCATCCGCAGCCGGAGACTCTCACTGACCAGCTTGCTGGATGCGGGAGGCTGGGGTGGAAGCCACAGGCTCGGCAGCACTGCGGAGCCGGTTGGCAGTGGCCCCCGTGGGTGGCCCAGGGGGCAGGGCTCGGGTGGCAGACCCCCGCAGCTGCCCCATCCTCTCCTCGCGCTCGTGTTCTCGCCGCTCCCGGTCCACGTCCTCGGGGTTCCGGGCTGCACCCTGCAGGGGCGTGGGAAGGGACGGCTGAGGCCACAGCACTCTGCCCAGGCGCCCCGGGAGGACAGAGCACGCGGGAAGGGGGCCGGTGGCATCTCTGAAATACCGGGACCAGCCTCCTTCCACAGAACAGGAGTTTAAGACTCATAGGGCCAGAATGACTCTCAGTCACTCAGCACCGACACACAAGGCCAAGGACACCGAGATGGGGGACCAGATGGGGGACCAGATGGGGGAGAAGGCAGCGGCCAAGGGGCAGAGTGAGCCAGTTTTCCTGTCCCTGTAGGACTCCATTCGAAGCAAGGACCCTAAGGCTCTCAGGATGACCACAGGCACCCCTGTCTCCCAACCCTGCCCCCTCTGTGTACCCAAAGCCCTCAGCCCCTGGAGGTTTCCAAACCAAGCAGGGAAGTTGTTCAGAGGCCCACCTAGCAGACAGGTGGGGACGCTGAGAGGGAAGGACAGGCCTGAAGTGGTAACGTGAGGCAAAGGCAGGGCTAGGACTTGACCCGGGGCCCCTGCCGAGCAGCCAAGGACTCTTTTCTCCTGGCCGTGGCTTCTGGCAGGGGACCTACAGCCACAGTCAAGAGGCCCGGGGACCCACACCGACACCACCTGCCACAGAAGAAAGGCCAGCGTGGGAGGGAGGCAGGGAAGAAGCCAGGCTAGGTGCCCCATGAAAGAACCAGTAGGCAGTGCCGGAAAAGAGGGTCCCGAGCCCCAGGGGCCTGCTCTCCGCTGCCGCCGCACCGCAGGGGGAAGTGAGTGTGGCTTGGGACCGCGCTGGCTGCATTACCTAGGCGGTCCTGGGGCCGTCCACAGGGAAGGGCGGGGGACTGGCGTGAGGGGGGCCGCATCTGTGGAGAAAGCTGAGGGCTGAGTTGGGGACCAGCTCATGGACTACAGAGTGTGAGCTCCTGCCACCCCGTCTTTCCCGGGGAATGGGCCCAGTAGGACCTGTGGCCTGGGGCGGGGCTGGGCCCTGAGGAGACTCCAGGATCAGAGCGATCCCTGAAGCACAGTGAGGAGCCACGCTGGGCCACGCACACCTCCAAGCCCCTTCCTGGGTCCCCTGGGTCCCCTGAGCAAGGGATCCACAGACCACAGCCTCAGCTCGACCTGGACACAGAGCCCCACGACTAGCCCAAGGTCACACACTCAGAGCAGAGCTGGGATCCAAACTCAGTCCCTTCCACCTAGTCCCTCCCTACACCTAAGAGGACAATGTTCAGAAACCCACTTTGGCAGAATTCCCCAATCCCTCACCCCAGGAGCCCAACGGGCAGGCATAGGTCCACCAGGGCCCCACCTCCTGACCTCTGTCCCTCCCTTCAGGTCTCGCCACTCTGGAATCAAAGCTGGCCAAAGAGAAATAAGAGCTGTGGCTCCAGCCCACAAGGCAGAGATGACATCAGTCTCTAACTGGGTGAGGCTACGTGCGACGACTCTCGGAGATGCGCACCCTGCGGCCACAGCTGGCGCCTTGGGAGCAGGAGGAAGAGCTCCACTCTGCGCCTGCTTCCCCTCAGGCAACACCTCAGCCTCAGAAAAGGGACCCGAGGAAGAGCTTTTCCAGCCTTTATTTGCCCACAAAAAAACACAGAAGGTTAACATCAAAATTATCCAACATCCGACCCTACTGTCTGGACCCTGCCTCTGGCTGTGTGGAATTTCCTCCTGGCAGCCAGCTGAGCTCGGAACACAGAGGCCAGCTGTGCACCCACGGCGTCAGGTGTGGGCACTCCAGCGGCCTGATGCTGGAAAAGAAGGCCTTTCGAGGTTAGGGTCGTCTTGAGATCCAGGTGCTTCCTGTGGGAGAGTCCGCAGTCCGCTGCGCCCAGCTTGCCGTGGTGTGGAGGTCATGAGATCCTTACGGCACTTTCTGCCCAAGCTCCCATCACAGATGCTGCAGGTGGTCAAGCTCCCCTCGGTGGTAATGGAGTCAAGGCAGCGGTGAGGGACATGGTGGTCGGAGCCTCAGCTCAGCTTCAGACGGCAGCGCCTGCCTCCAAGCAACCCCAGGATGGGGGTCAAGCACCAGCAGCAGGGTGGGCAGGGCGCACCTGGCCTGGCTCAGGAAGCGATCTCCTTGGGTAGGCAGTCCCCGAGGGACACTGTGATACAGGCATCTACAGAAGCACCGTCCAGAGCTTCGGGGATGATCAACACAGCCCCAACTGCCGCGCTGATGTAGCAGCCAGCACTGTGGATGAACCTGAGAGGCGGTGACGATGACTGAGGAATTACTTTCCACTGATCAATTTTTATTAATCCTATGTTAGCACCACACAGTGGCTCCCACGGTAGATGACACGAGTCTAGGAAGACGCACACCCATTCCTGGAGCTGTGCTGGGCTAAAAGGCCAAACCCATCTCAGAACCCGTCTCAGGGATGAAGTCTTTCCACAACGACAAGCCCGGACCATGCTCCAAGCTGAAAGGCACCACAGTGCCTACCTCCCACTCTACCCCAAAGAAGGTAATAGAAGCCTTTCCTCCGTCTCCCGCTTGCGAGATCCTTGTTCTCTGCCTGACACCTGTTCCCCATCTTAGAGAACAGGCCAATCACGTAGAACCCTAAGGTAAGAGAAGCCCAACACCAGGAGCCCCCTGTGCATCCAGGAGAAGGCTTCCATCCTTGGCGCCTGGCAGGGCAGGCTGAGGGGCATGCTATGAAAGGAGGCATTGGGACAGAATGTGGCATCTTTAATGAGGTCAGACTCAATACAGAGGCTGCCGCTGCCGCTCCCAGGGTCCAGGCAGTATGTCTGGTCCCGATGCTGGTGACCACCAGGCCTCTCCCAGGCAGGGATTGCCATCCCTTCTTCAGGCTTGTCCTGGGCCCCAGCGGCTGGTTTACTCCTGAGAATCACGTGGGGCCTTTTCTACCATACTCTTTCCACTGCACGGCCAACTCAGAAGATCAGGGTGTCGCCCCACCATCCCACAGGACGCTTCCTTAGGCCTGGCCCCGATGGGCTCAGGCACACCTGGTGATGTCAGAACTGGGGGCCTGGAGTCCAGACCACAGGCCAGTAGTTTTGTGGGGGCAGCTCCTCCACCTCCTCCATGGGCCTACCTGGGGGGCCTTGGGTGCCCAGAGGCGCCGGGCACCTGGAAGTGACAGAAAGAGCGCAGCTGAGGTTCTGCTTCTGTGCTCACTGGCCACGTGGCAAAGCCTGGGAGGGCCAGGACTCGGAAGGTCCTTACCAGTATGTGGGCGAGCACGAGGGCCCGGCGCAGGGCCAAGGGCGGGGGCAGGGCAGTGCAAGAGCTTCGCTGTCACGGGGCTGAGCCTGGCTCGAGGAAGCCCCCTTTTCCAGAAGAGATGTGAAACAAGACATACGATTTCACGGATTCTGGAGCTCTGGGCACAGATGGCGAGTGCTTCTCCTCACCCCACCTCCCCAGACCCCTAAAAGCGGGAGACAGAGTAACTGCCTAGCAAGACCCAGGGTCCCATGACCAGGAAGAGAGAAACCATTCTGAATGGGTCCAGGCTGGCCAGGGGGGCCTCAGAGAAGGCGGCAGCCTGGGACACAGAGAACAGGAGGAGCAGAATGGCGCAGGCAGCGAGAAGTGCAGCTGGCAGGCCCGCCAGCACCATCCACGCCCCTCTTCGGGCACCCAGCAGACAGCCGTGGCCAAGCCAGGTCCTCCACGGCCTGGCAGGAGACGGTGCCCCGAGGTCCGCCCCCACGCAGCAGGAGAGGCGGCACTCCGGGACCCCAGCACGGGCACTTGCGCTGTCCAGCTCACACCTCCCAGTTACTGGGAGCCCCACCCGCCACTGGGAAGCTCTGGCCCTGCGTGCCAGGGTCGGCCCCGCCCGGCTCCCCGAGCCCGCCGTGGCTTCTGGGTGACTCACGAATTTCAGCATGTTCCAGTCGAAGACGTAGTCGTAGGAGAAGCCCTGCCGGTGGAAGAGGTTGCGGAACAGCTGGCGCAGGTAGGAGTAGTCGGGCTTGTCGTCGAAGCGCAGCGAGCGGCAGAAGTTGAGGTATGTTGAGAACTCAGCTGGTGGGGGTCACACAGGACAGAGAAGCCACCGTGAGAGACGTACTCTCGGGATCTCCAGCAGACACCAGGCCCCGGGCCACCCACTGTCTCTACGGATGCTTTCAATTGAGGAGGGGAAGAATGAAGACACAACAGCGCGCTCGTTCTCGCTATGGTAGCAAGGCCCAGCGTGCGTGGGAACCGGGCCTCCAGGAACTGCTCTGGAGCCACAGAGTTCATGGCTTCTCCAACCTGCTCTGACCAGGTACTCTAAGGCCATGGAGACCAGACCAACAGGTGTGTCGTAAACTTAAAGGCCTCTCCGGACCCGGCAGCAGCCACGACCCCGCCACGACCCCAGCAACAAGACGTAAACTTCATTTCCTCCGCTAGCTTGCAGGGCCAGGAAGGGCCCCTGTGCCAGGCGTGTGGGCTAAGGATACCAGGGGCACCGACCGGCAGAGGCCGGGACTCACGCTCTGGTGCCGGGGGCTGCGGGAGCCCTGTCTGGGTAGGAAGGGATGCGCCCTGCTGGGCTACTCACAGGGGTAGCCTTTGCAGAGGACCTCGATGGGCGTCGACATCTTCTTCTCACTGATGCGCTCATACTTCTGGCGCTTGGTGGCTGCTTTGAGGCCTTGCCAGGGCAGCGAGCCCAGGTTGAAGTACATGAGCACGTAGCCCAGGCTCTCCAAGTCATCTCGACGGCTCTGCTCTGCACGGTCAGAGGTGGGGCGGTGAGGGTCAGGGTGCACTCAGGGCCCTGGCTCCTCACGAGGCCTGCGGCCAGGCGCCCCCCAGGGCCTGCCGGCTCACTGTCACCTCGCTGTACACGGCCCTGCTCTCTCCCTCCCCTCCCGCAGAGGAAGAGCTTTCTCTGCTCAGTCTGGGCCCAGCTCATCCAGCTCAGCCACTATGTCATCTCGCAACTATGAGTGGCCACCACGGCCTCCTTCCCCGGCCCGCCCCACGGCAGGGGCACAAGCTGTGGCAGGAGATGGGGCGGGGGTCAAATTGGGCTCCAGCACTCACTAGGCTACACGTCCTTAAGTAGCTCCCATTAAACCCCTGGGCCTAACTGGGTCTGGTGGTATAGGCCTGTAATACCAGCACTGTGGGAGGCTAAGGCAGGAATAGTCCAAGCTCAAGCCCACCCTGGGCAACTTAGTGAGACCCTACCTGAAAATCAAAAATAAAGGTGGGCTGGGGGGCGAGGAGGTGCCACAGGAATCGCTCAGTGGTTAAAGCGCTTGCCTAGCAAGCATTAAGTACCCAAGTTCAATCCCCCAGCACCACCTAAGCTGGGCGTGGTGGCGCATACCTGGGGGCTGGTATGAAGCTCAGTATAAAGGTCCTGGGTTCTCTCTTTAGTGTCACAAAACAAAAACCAGCCAGTACCCCTGGATCTTAGCCTCCACTTCCCATAGTACAAATGTGGAAATGGCACCACTCACAAGGCTGTGCAGAAATGAAGTGGGACCATGAGCGGGCAGTGCCCACATCGCTGCCCGCAAATGGACAGGTGAAGTCTAGTCTCTGGGGCAGGGTTTTGCCAAGTGGGGCTCCCCACAGAAGTACCCAGGGCCTCTGACCGAGGCTGGGGGTGGGGGACAAGCCCAGCCCGCAGCCCATAGCATGCATGCTCCAGGCCTGGTCACTCACCAATGCCCAGGTGGGTGTTGATGGAGGCATAGCGGGCAGTGCCAGTCAGGTTCTTGTTTTCCCGATAGGGGATGTGCTGGTGGGTGCGGGCATCACGGTACTTCTTAGCCAGGCCGAAGTCGATGATGTATACCAGGTTGCCTTTCTTCCCCAGACCCATGAGGAAATTGTCAGGCTTAACGTCCCGGTGGATGAAGTTCTTGGAGTGAATGTACTCGATGCGGCTGATCTGGGTGTAGGAGGACAACAGGTCAGGGACCAAGTGCTCCGCGGAGGGGCCTATACCATGCACTCTGGGCCAGGCCCGGAGCCGGGACCACAGAGATGGCAAATGACCCATGATCTCTGCCCTGACCACAGACAGAGATCTGTCCTCAAACATGAAGGCTAATTCCAAGGGGTCGGAGGTGGGGACAGCGTCCTGGATGAAATGACATTAGGACAGACCCTGGGGGAGAAGAACATGGTGGGAGACATGGCGGGGCAGCCGCTGGAAAGGGCAAGCGCCGCACCAAAGTGAAGGCGAGGTAGGCAGGGCAGGTATCCAGGCCTGTGTGGAGGCCTGCCTGGCTCCACGCCGCCTGGCAAGCCAAGGCAACAGTGAGCCTCAAGTCAGCAGGAGCAACAGAGACGGAGCGTAAGAGACAGGACTCATCCCTTGCTTTCGAAGGGCAGCAAAGGGCAGGCGCAGGGGTGTAGGCCTGTAGTTCCAGCACTCTGGGAGGCTGGAGCAGGAAGATCCCAAGTTTGAGCCTAGCTGGGCAACTTAGCAAAACCCTGTGGCAAAATTTTAATAAAGGTCCAGAGGAGTGGCACAGCAGTTAAAGTGCTTGCCTTACAAGCCCAAGTCCCTGAGTTTGATTCCCCAGGCCCACATAAAGCTGGGTGGTGGCACACGCTTGTGACCCCCGCACTTGGGAGGCTGAGGCAGGTGGAGTGTCCTGAGTCCAAGGCTGGGGCTACACCAGTGAGTTCAGGAACAGACTGGACTACAGACTGAGACTCTCAATAAATAAATAAATAAATAAATAAATAAATAAATAAATAAATAAATGAGGAAGGCCCTGTCTGGGCTTCAACTCTAATACCACAAAAACCAAAATAAAACACAGGACACCAAAACCAGACGGACACAAAACCTTTTCTCTCTTCCTTTAAGCTTTTACAGTTGGGTGGGTTGGTTTGTTTTTGTGGAACCCAGGAATCTAGACCAGGGCCTTCACACTGAGCTAATCCCCAGCCCATTTTTCTTTTGAGACAGAGTTTCACTAAGTCCCTAAATTGCACACACTGGACTTGAACTCACAAACCTTCTTGCCTGAGCTTCCTACAGGGCTAGGATTATTGGCCTGCAACACCAAGCTCAGCTCTTTCAATTGACTTTTTTTTTTTTTTTGAGACAGGGTCTCGCTTTGTAGTCCAGGCTGGTCCTGAACTCGTTATGGAGTCCAGGCTGGCCTTGGACTCACAACAATCCTCCTGCCTCAGCCTCCCAAATGCTGGGATTACAGGCATGCGCCACCACGCCCAGCTTATGTGGTGCTGGGGAATCGA